>PVJH01020668.1:23772-40366 GCA_004026705.1 Nesogale talazaci | reverse complement strand
TAAAGAGAGGGCTGCGCAGGGTTGGGGGAGAGAACGGCCTCCGGGTCAAATGCACGGCTTCTGGAGCACACATATTCGCAGTGGGGCCCAGCTCCGCCATTTCCAGCCTGCACGGCCTCGGACAAGGGACTGCCGCTCTCTGAGCTTCCAGTTTTCACGCTCGCGGGGTGGGTGTGGCCGTCGATCCCACCTCCAGGCCCACTTGGTTGCTGAAGGAAGAGATTCCGGCAGAGTTCTCAGTCCATATTGTGGCCCAGAGCTGTAATAATGACCTTTACTCAAGACCGGTGAGCTTGCTCACGCAGGGCTGACTGCACTGTTTCCATGTTCCCCGTCCTCCCTCTTCATTCTCCACTCACAGTGGAAAAGTAGAACGCGTCCCTCATGTGGAGAGGGAGACATTCCAGTTGGAGTCAGGCAGGTGTGTGCTGGTAAATAGGTAGCAATGCGCTCTCCAGACACACGGATTTGTAGCATTTGCCTATTTCCGAGGTGTAAAAAGTCCCACTAAGCTGATTTCAAGCAACCAATGTGACGTCACTGAATGGAGAGATGAGAACAGATGTGCAAAGTGGGCTCTTGTATCTGGTGGAGAGAGACTCTAGGAGGGGTCCTCAAACTCTGGCCTGTGGGCCACATGTGGCCCACTGAGGACATTTATCCTGCCCCCCAGGTATTTTGCTGTCCTGCTTAGCAGCCGACTCATCCCAGGCCCACAATGAATTTGTTCATAGTTTGTTTTGGGTTTGTTTTTTTCCATCACTGCCCTCTCGGGGTCGTGGGAGCTACCCAGTGCTGCTCCTGAGAGCCGCTGCTGTATTTGAACCGCCAAGCCTGCAGGCTGCAGTCCTGCACTCAACCACTTACACCAACGGGGCTCAGCGGGTTTTGTTTTTTTTTAACTATAGTCCAGCCCTCCGACAGTCTGAGGGACAATGAACTGGCCCACTGTTTAAAAAGTTTGAGGACCTCTACTCTAATGCATTGGTTCTTAACCTGTGATTCATGACCCCTTTGGGGGATGAATGACCCCTTCAGAGAGGTCATCAAGACCGATGGCCTTAGGAACCGGGACAGACATTCTTTATCCATCTCCAGGTGGGTGTACCCACATACACATATGCCCACATACAAGTACCCAGCATGAAGACTGTTAGCCAGGCTGCACCATGCTTCAAGACAAAATTCACTGATTTGTCATTAGAAAGAAATATTTCACAACATATAATTACGTATTGTTCTGTGACTAAGCACTCTGCTTTCATTATGTTCCATTTGTCACAAAGAAAATATCCCCTCCTTGTGCTGAGCCCCGGTGGCATAGTGGTTGTGCGTGGGACTGCGGCCCACTGGGATGGAAGTTCAATTCCAGCTCACAGGAGCAAAGGTTGGGCCTCCTACTCCCACCACCTGAGGGCAGTGATGCCTGAAAAGCAAAAAAAAAAACTAAAAAAAGAAAAAGAAAATATCCCCTGCTTATTATTTACATGACGATTCATAACAGTAGCAAAATCACAGCTTTGAAGTATCAACGGGAATAATGTTATGGTTGGGGGCCACCACAACATGAGGAACTGGATGAAAGGGTCACGACATGAGGAAGGTTGAGAACCGCTGTGCTAGCTCATCAGTGGACCCAGGTTAAGAACTTCTCAGAAGTCCTGGAGCGCCGGGGGAGCGTGATGGTTACTCAGCTCTGAAGCAAGACTCTTGGTGGTATAGTGGGTTACAGAGTGGTTTGCTAATCGCGAAGTCAGCAGTTCAAAACCACCAGACACTTGGAGGGAGAGAGATGGGGTTTTCTACTTCCAGAAAAAGTGACCGTCTAGGAAACTTGCAGAGGTAGCTTCTACGCAGTCTTATAGGGTCGCCGTGAGTTGGCATTTAGTCAAAGGTTTGTTTTTTCAGCTCTTCCCATGAAGCCTGAGAGGCTCAGAAACCCACAAGGCACTGCTTACAATGTCCTGCAGGGTCGCCATGAGTTAGATGGCCCAGCCTCGACGGCAGTGAGTTGAAGGCTCTGAAACTGGGGTAGGACTGACTCTGGGCAACATTCTCACATTCCCTGGAAGACTGGCTTCTGGTCCCAGCCAGGGCATCTCAAGTCCTCACTCCTCTATCAAGGGAGGGATGTGTGTGTGTGTGTGTGTGTGTGTGTGTGTTATTAGGATGTTGAACAGATTTCAGTGGGACTTCCAGACTATGATGGGACTGGAAGAAAGATAAGAAAACTCTGGTGATCTCCTTCCACTTTGTCAGCCAATAAAAGCCCTATGGATCACACCTGGTCTTCTGGGACGATACAGTCATCTGGCATATAGTTCTTAAAGGTGATGTCCTACTGTGGGTATGGAGAGTGCTGTCTGGGATCCTTCAGGGCTCACACGCAGTCATGTAAAAGACAATGACTGCCCTTTGATCTAGAACCAAAGAGAAAGCAGGAAACATTAAGAACCAGAAAAGGAACCACAATAAAGCACCAACTGTCTCCGTAAACCACTACCTCCTCTTCACTGAGAACAGATGCTGAGATAGCTAAAGTTTATTGTGCCAACCTGGCCAATAAACACATGTGGGGTTAATTGAAGGGCGGGGAGATAAATGGCTCTGTGAGCTCACCTTTTTAGTTCTTGGGTCTCTTGCTCTCTGATAGTTGGACAAGGGTGCAGCTGTCTTAGCCAGTTCCCTGCTTCAGCTGGCAAGACTCACTTCCTGAAAATATCCCTAAAAAGTCATATAGACCTACACCAATGCAGCCCTGGGTGCTGGATCAGCCGTGTGGAGACCCCTGCCAGCGCTGAGATGCTGACACGCTCACTGATTCAGCTTTCTTCCTGCAGTTGGCATCATTGCGTGTGTTTTGTGAGGTGGTTTCAAACATATGGGCTAATATCAGTCTTGTGAGCTTGGGCCGCACTGAGTTGGGATGTTTACTTGATGTGCATTTACCCTTTATGTAAAACTCTCTGATATACATATGAGTTTCTGTGGGTTTGTTTCTGTAATGTGCCCACACTCACACAGATGCCCATGGTTCCAGCTGCCACAACCGCACTCCCCGACTGGGGACATAATTGATTGATGGATCCTGACAGGAAGCAAAATATTGTACCGAACTGCAAATTCTTAAAGAATCCTGAATCACGATTCCTATTAAGGCTGGAGGAGTCCTGGAGACAATTACCCTAAACTGCTTTCCAAACCATGAGCAGAACCTAAACTGCTCTGAGGTCATCTTTAAATGAAAGTTCACAGCTTCTCTCGGAAAGATTGTCGCTTGAAGGTCTCGTTCTTCTAACAGCTTGTCTCAACTGGGCATCAGCTGTTTTATTAAGTTACGATGAGAAGATTGGGAGGGCAGGGAGGAGGGTTAGCCAAGGAGAGTGAGACAGAGCAGAAGCCATGAGAATGTTGGCATGTTGTGAAGGAATAACGGGCTGCTGACCCCAGCTTCAAAACTACTGAGAAGGATATAAAAGAAAATGTTCATTAAAGAAAGAAAGAAAACCCTAGCTCAGTCGGATCCTACAATGAATGGGGTTGCCATGCCTCAGGCCCACTCAGTCGGTAGCGGCTAACCCCACCATTGTGGCAGTTACACGATGTACTGTCGCCTTGAGGAAGGGGTGGAGTCTAGCCTGTCAATCAGGTTGCAGCTTGATGACCCCATGTGGAGGCACAATGGAGATAAAATACCTCACTGGGGGCCAGACACTCTCTGCTACACATTCCTATTGACAAGCCACATGGTGCTAAGCTGATGGAGCCAGAGGAGCCACGTGGAGACCCACACCGGCACTGAGATGCTTCCACCACCACTGGATCCCCAAGACTTTCCACCCATGAGCCAGTGACCTTCCTGCATTTGGTGCCATTGAATGAATCTGAAGAGGAATTTAGACAGGTAGCTGATATGTGGCCTCCTATTGGACTTATGGACTTGATCTGGGCTGGCTGAGCTGTTTTCTTAATATATAATTACTCTCTTTTTTTTTGGGGGGGGGGCATCACTGCCCTCAGGTGGTGGGAGTAGGAGGCCCAGCCTTTGCTCCGAGGAGCTGGAATCGAACCTCCATCCCAGTGGGCCGCAGTCCCACGCACAACCACTACGCCACCGGGGCTCAGCCCCTTACTCTCTTATATAAAGCTCTCTCTTATACATAGATGAGCGTCCCTGGACTTGTTCCTCTAGTCTACTCAGACTAGGGCAACCCTGAAGGTCTAGTACAGATGATTCATGAGCGCTCCTGAAGCTTTGCTGACGACATGGGCCACAGACCTTTGGTGTGTCTTGGCTTAAATTGCATCGGTCTCAGGACTTGGGCAGACATTGCTCTGATAACATGTCCTCCCATGTCCCATTTTTGTTTCCTTTGCTATTTCTTCACTAAACACACCACACACATGCCCCACACTTCTCTTTAAATGATTCCTTTTGGCCCTGTAGACTGCATCCAGGTCCTATCTAGACTTTGAAAAGCCCCTGGTGGTTTCATGCGTGACGGGTTAGACTGCTAACTGCAAGGCCAGCAGTTTCAACCCCACAACTGCTCCCCAGGAGAGAGATGAGGTTTTCTGGTCCTGCAAAGATTTGCAGCCTCTGAACCCCGAAGGGACCATCCTACTGTATCCTACAGAGTCGCTGTAAGTCAGAATGGATTCGATGGCTGAGTTTAGTTTTGTACGCATCCACCCCTCACTTACAAGCCTTTCAAGTTCATCCCAGCCTCCTGGACTTACCTCCCAGGCTCTGCCCAGCCCATCCATTTTGTACCAGATTATACCAGCTGCTCCACCACCCCCCGCCACCCCCCACCCCCTACCAACCAGCTGCCACCACCTCATCTCTGCTCCCGGGTTAGGGTCGCGCTCACTGACTGGCCCTCACCTGGCCCTTCTCAGACCAGAAGGACCTGAGCATGAATCTCAGATTTTTCGACTTCCTTGCCCTGAGCCATAACTGCCTCTGAATGAGTGAGAATAAAGAACTGTCTTAGGGCTGTCTTGAAGATTAAATAAAATAATTCTACGGAAGGCTCGGCATAATACTCGGTCCCCCGGCAGATGGTGGATTGAATGCCGGCTCTGTGGTGATGACAATGAAGATTACTGCTCCGACTAAGGGGAGGGGGTAGTTCTTCAGGACCATTTACCGCCCACCTGGAATTCTCTCCGTCCTCCCTTTGCTAACCCACTACACGTCTTCCTTCCTTTTCGGTTCCATTTTTTCATATATACTTCTCCCTTGCACTCATTACCTCTTTTTTCCTCTTGACTTCCAAGGCAGTTACATCACACGATGGGACAATTGGTTCAATATTGTCCCTTATTGTTCCCTGCAAATGTCGAGCTTGTCTTCCTGGCTGGTCTGCAATCGGCCTGCAGGGTGTGGCCTGTCTCCTCTACGTTCTCCGTGGATGGCGATAGCCCGGCAGTCCCAAACCAGCACCCAAAGTAGCTGATGTGGATGCCTCCCGCGGTGTCTGGTACTTACCTGGCACCATCTCATCTCATTCCTTCATTCAGCCAAGATTCACTTGTCTGCTCCCACCGGCGAGTGACCCAGTGAATATGAAGGTCTGTGTCCCAAGAGCAGCGTGAGAGGGCAGGCCCTCAACCCATGATCACCCAAGCCAAGGGCTTCTGATGGAGCCGAGTTCTGGGGAAGAAAAGGAAAAGGTGCGACGAGATATTACAACGGAGGCCTCTTTGGATGGGGGTGGCGTCTTTCAGCTGGAGTTGGAAGTTGTTGCACAGGAGAGAGGTGTCCTAGGCAGCCAGGAAAGGAGTCCAGAGCAGACACTGCTCACTGCAAGGGCAGCAGGTGGAGACCACAGCCTCTCTGAGGAAGAAAGACAAGAAAGCCACAGTCTCAGAAACGCACAGGGCCCACCCTATCCTGTCCGGTCACTGTGAGTCGGCATCGACTGGAAGGCGGTGAGTTTGGTGTATCTTTGTTCTGAGTTTGGAGGGAGCCCGCTGGAAGGAGTTGTGGTGGTTTAGTGATAGAGTTCTCACTCCCCCCACCCCCCACCCCCAGTCAATGAACTTCAGCCCTCACTCGCTTCCACACTTTTCATGCTGCCGTGATGCAAAGTTCCCGTGAAGCTGACAGACGAAGACCCACCAGGAAGAAAGACCTGGAGATCTAGTTCCAAAATTCAGCCAAGGAACGCCCAGTCACTCATGTGGTTCCGTTCCGCTGGGCCCAGGACAGTCCTGAGGTGAGGACTGCTGACAGGAGCAGTCCCCTGGGGCCTGCGGGGGCCGAGCTTTAGGACACTGAAGATGACAGATAAGTTTGCACAACTGGAGGTCAGAGCAGGCGTCCAGCACCGATCTGGATCCACTGGGTCCAAATGCCTCAGCAGGGTTGGGCGTTTGGGATGCTAGCCTAAGAGCTGCAGGGAGCATCTCGTCCCCTCAGGAAACTTGCCGGGGAGCGGGGGGAGCTGTTATTATTGGCCCTCTTTTACAGCGGGGGAAACCCGAGGCCAGGATGATGGAGTCACTTCCTGGGTCACACTGCCAGTCAGCAGGAAAGCCAGGACCCTTCAGGCTGTCAGCAACCACCCTGCTGGGTGATGGATGGGGACCCTGGCCACAACCAAGAGTGTCCAGCCCCCTCCTCCTTACAGGCTGGGATAAAGTGCAGCTTAATTGGGCCTCCGCCTACCCCAGGGATGGGGCAGGCCAGCGGAGGCCCTCTCTAGGAAGCACTAAACCAGTTTGGGGGACTTAAGATGTCAGGGATCCCAGAGTCATAACTGGGTGTTGACCCCACACCTGGTTTTCTGCACACCTGCCTGGTAGGGATCCCTTGGGTGGGGGTTGGGGGGGAGCATCTATTCCCAGGTCGAAGGGAAGCTCTCCAAGCTTTGTTGTGCTTTGTCTGAAAGGGTGCAAGTGTTTACGGTGGGCAGCAGACTTCCAGTTCAGCAGCACTCAGGCCTGGGGCCATCTTTGGCACAAAGGGGCCTGAGGAAGTGCCCACATCCTGGCTCTCTGGAGACGGGATGTGCCCGAGAATCTGAGAAATAGACATCGTTTGTCTTCTCAGCCACGCCAAGTCCTTTCAGTATGAAGGTCCCCCTCCTTTCTCACTGTCCTTCCCCGCACCCACCATGGAAGTTGGACTGAAGCCCCTTCCTGAGCCACTACCCATCCCCCCACCCCTCACCAGAGAGACCCACAGACCCCTCAGTGAACATTAAAAGGGGCTCATGATGCTGATAGGTGACAAGGCAGCTTCGATTAAAGGTGATAATTTTAGGTTCCAAACGGAGGAGGACTTTTGGTCCCTGGGAGAAGACTGCCCCATGGCCGATAGGTAAAATTTTAGAACAAGGAGGAGGCTGTCTGCTTCTGTGAAGGTTTTCAGGCTCTGAAACAGTCTGGAGGTGAGTCTACTGTGTCCCCTAGGGCCAGTAGGAGAAAGTGACCAGATGGGGGTGGGTGGGAGGGAGTACATTCTCTTCCCGTTCTCTCGCCCTTCCCTAGCTTGTCATGCAGTGCATTCTTTCCAAAAATTGGGACTTTTTAAAAATGCCGCGGGATGCGGGAAAAATTGTTTAAAATCAGGACTGTCCTGCCAAAAGCGGGACGTCTGGTCACAGTACACTAGGAGGTGGAATGGTTTTGATGGTGGGGAGCTTGGTGTTGGGTGGGGAGTGAAGACATTCCCTTTCATCCCTCCTCGAGAGGCCCCTGGAATTGTGGAAAAGAAGGGTCTTGCACCTCCTCAAGGCCAAGGGATCATAGGGCTGGTGAGAGATGGACGAACACAAGCCATCTACCCACTTGTCTGGCCCCAAGCAGGACACAAGCCACGGCCCCAGGGTCAAGAGTCTGGTCCCTTGGTGGCCTCTGCCGAATAACCTTCCTTCCTGCCATGTCACCAAATGCCCTCTTGGGGTGGGGCCAGCCTAAGGTTCTCTGGTGTACTTCTCCCAGCACCCCTGGCCTCACACCACCCCTGAAGAAGCTGGCACCTCAGGGGCTGGCGCTGGAAGTAGAGGATGTGCGTTCCACGGACACCCTTGGGCTCAGCAGCCCTAAAGGGCTGCTGCCTCGACCCTTCTCTGGGCCATGTTGTACATGTTCAACTTTGCCATCGTGCTGCCCAGACGGGTTGGCTTGCAGTTTCCGTGGAGCAGAAAGGACGGCAACAAGAACTGGTGATCTGGTGTCGGAGTTTAAAACTGAGCACGGGGTTTGCAGGAGGCTGTACTTTACAGGAGGAGTCCTAAATCCATATGGAATCTCCATGTAAATCCAGCCTCGACTGAGTTCTTTCTGACCATCGACCAGCCACAGAAAAAGCTTTGCCCTGTGTCTGATCACTGCTACTCCCTAAGGCAGACCAGGCTAGGGTAGTTTCTCCCCCAGGGGCTTCCTTGTCCAGGGCTCTGGATGGAAATTGGGGTACCAGGAGGACTCCCCCCTCCCCCCTGCAACCAATCTTGCAAGCTTTTCTAATCTGTAATAGGGTCAGAATCCCAAGCACGGTCCCTTTCCTGCTTCTGTTGTCCTGCTTCGTGATTCTGAAGCATCGATCTGCTGCCAACCGGGATTTTATTATCACTTTATTTCCATTTTCGATAAGGAGCTACCATCACTTGTCTGTCAGTTTGCCGTGCCGTGGTGGCTTGTGTGTGACTGAAAGCTATGTTGTTAGGTACCATAGAATTGGTTCCGACCCAAAGCAACTGTGTGAGTCTGGATAGACTAGGGAAACAAATCCACCGAAACTCACATGTACGTAAGAGAGAGTTGGCTTTTCTTTTTTTTTGAGAGAGGGTTTTATAGAAAGGGCATGTGCACACCCAAAAGCATCCCAACCCCGTCCAATCCAAACCCCTAAGTCCAACACCGATCTACGAAGTCCTCCTCAAAAATCACAAAACACAAGCAATGATGCCGAATGCAGGAGGCTCACAGGTCAGTGGGTAGA
The DNA here is from genome assembly GCA_004026705.1 of Nesogale talazaci. Taxonomy (NCBI): domain Eukaryota; kingdom Metazoa; phylum Chordata; class Mammalia; order Afrosoricida; family Tenrecidae; genus Nesogale; species Nesogale talazaci. The sequence continues at coordinate 31,413 of PVJH01020668.1, read as the reverse complement.
AAGTCTTTGAATCCAGGGGTTCAGTCAGCATCTCAGCTCTGCCAGGGTCTCCACGCGGCTCCTCCTGCACCCGGGGCTGCATCAGCGTGAGTCCACGTGGCTTCTCCTCAAGGAGGTCTCACAGGAAGTAAGCCTTGGCAGTGGAGAACGATGGCGGCGAAGGCAGCCGCACCCTGGCCACCCCATCGGAGAGCAAGAGACAAGAGAACTAAAAGAGGCAAGGCTCCGTGAGCCAGGGATCGCTCCAGCCTTCTGCCTATCCCACACGTATTCATCGGCGAAGGTGGCACAACCTTGGCTATCCCAGCAACCTCAGGTACAACAGAAAGAAACAGCCCAGTCCCGCTCGAGTCTCACAGTTGTCCCTGGCCTTGAGCCCCTTGCTGCAGCCACGGTGTCCATCCATGTCCTGGAGGGCCTTCCTCTCCTTCACGACCCCTCTGCTCTACCAAACATGATGTCCTTCTCTCGGGACTGAGTCTGGAAGACCAAGTCCCGCCATCCTGGCCTCCCAGGGGCTTTCTGGCTGCACTTCTTCCAAGACAGACGGGTTTGGCCCTTTTAGCAGTCCCTGGTCCTTTCAGTAGTCTTCTCCAGCACCGCAATTCAAACGCATTGATCCTTCTTGATGCGATGATTTCACGTGCATAGGAGGCCCTTGAAAATACCCTGGCTGGGGCAGGCTGGAAGCTCTGTCACTGATCTTTCCAAATACCAGCAGAGTCACCCAAAGTGGGCGGGTTCCAGCAGCGCTTCGGGCTGAGAACAGACAACGAAGAAGGAATTGGCTGTCTGCTTCGGAGGAATCAGCCACTGACCTTGTGACTAGCAGCGGAATATTGCCAGATGCTGAAAAACTCATGGAGCGCAGTCAAACATTGCTTAGAGCGAGCTCCAGAGGCTCCTGCACTAGAGAATCTAGAGGAAACCGAGGAATTCCACCTAAACTGCCTGGAAAAGAAATCTTAGCAGACTTTTTAACAAGTGACGAGATAGAATCAGTAGAGGGATACCTCTTTTTATTGTGCTTCCTTGACTGTTTTTTTTTTTTCCATTTTATTGCTCTTTCTGCCCTCCCTGACACATTCCAGCTCTGTCCCTGCCAGTTTGCTCATTTCTTTCTTTTCTTTTCTTTTTTTTTTTGGGGGGGGGGGGGGGGGGGGGGCGCGCATCACTCTCTCTGGTGGTCGCGGGTGCTACCCGGTGCTGCTCCTGAGAGCCGCCGCTGGATTTGAACCACCAAGCCCGCGGGCCACAGTCCCACACTCAGCCACTTACGCCACCGGGGCTCAGACCCAGCTTGCTCATTTCTGAACTCCTGGTTCTCTGCCTTGTTAACCCATCCTCGCACAGTCACATCCCAACAGCATTTACTACCTTCATAGTACGACAATATTGTTCAAACACGCCACGTGAATCCGAAAACATACTAGGAGTTTACATGGGTTTCCTAGTATTCCCCTTACCGGACATTTGAGGAAACAGGTAGAACAACTTGCCCAAAGTCACACAGCTAATCAATGACGGAGCCAAGATTTGAATGCCATATAAGCCTGGATTGAGAGCCGACTCTCTTAGCCATCATTAGCATTCAATTAAAGAGATCATTTTCTCAGTGTTTATTATGAAATGTAAAAACACGCATGTACTTTGGACGTGTCATCCGGAGAGATCATGCTGGGTAAAGTAGAAGGGCGGCAGTAAAAAGGGAAGCCCTGGGCTGAGCCCCGGTGGCGTAGCGGTTGTGCGCGGGACTGCGGCCCACTGGGATGGAGGTTCCATTCCAGCTCCACAGGAGCAAAGGCTGGGCCTCCTGCTCCCACCACCAGAGGGCAGTGATGCCCAAAAACCAAACAAAACAAAAAGGGAAGCCCTTCCCTGAGGTGGATGGACACAGGGGCTGCAACAGGGGCTCAAACATAGACCGACCGTGGCTAGGACGGGCAAGGTTTCAATTCCATTGTACACAGGGAGGCTAAGTCGAACTACCTAGACAGCATCGAACAGCAACTACAAGATCAATCATTAAAAGAGCACTGGACCAGGCACAGGGGGCACACCACCGAGCGCAAGACTAAACCTGTTCCTAGAGCTTCCTGCCTTGGGGACTCAGTGAAGGCAAGGTTTGGCAAGGGTGATGGGTGAGAGAAGTTCAGGAACAACCTAATGCAGGAGCGGCCAGCGTACATGCAGCAGAGAATAAACTCACAGAGGACCTTCCGTACAGAGAACCAAGAACCCAGATCGGAGTTTGGGAGAGTCAGCAAGTCAGGAAGAGTTTCAGGGAGGCCGTTGGCTTGAAAGGACAGCGAGGTTTGTCGGTGGTCCCTGTGGTGGGGACAGGCCCAGATGGGAACAAAGTGGGTGGGTCTGCTGCCGGGCAACCTCAAAACAATGGGCAAGAGATGCAGGCTGAAGGTAAAGTGGCCTTGATGACCACAATGCAGATTCCTGGGAACCCAGCACAGCCATTTAAGACAATCAGAGTCTGGGTTCTGATTTCTGGTCTACCCCTTCCAATCAAAACCACACTCAACGCTGACCCAGTGGTTCCATAGGCCAGGGTAGACGTGCCCATTTGCACTTCCCAGGCTGCACACCTTTACAGAGCGGAGAGCCTCAGAGCCCCGGAAGGGTTTCCCTTAGCTGTCCCTCACACTCATCCACTGTGCCACCAGGGCAGCTGGGTCATCATGACAAATAGCACCCTCTTCCTCCATGTCTCAGTTTTCTCTTCTAAAAAGTGGGCGTGCTTCAAGGCCAAGGCCAAGACGAGGTGAGCGGGGAAGTAGTCTTACCTGCAAAATTGAAGGGGTGCTAAACCCTCAATCATGAAGGTAAGTGAAAATAAATGACTTATCTTGGGAGGGAAATCCAAAATAGCAAATATTTAAATAAGGAAGGGCCATACCAGACTATAAAAAGCCCTGAGAGTGTAGTGCTTGTGTTGGACTTCAACCCTTATGGTTGGCAGTTCGAAGCCACCTGTAGCTCTTCAGGAGAAAGACTGGGTTTTCTTCTCTGGGAAACAGCTAGAGTCTGAGAAACCCACAAGGGGTCACCATGATCAGCACTGACTCGATGGCAGCGAAGTTGGTTTGGGGCTTATGCGACACTATGTTGGAGCTTGAGGCAGTCGGCCTTTATTTAAGAGAAAGGCACCTATCGCTTCCTGGCCTGAGTAAAACTGAATATTGGGCTGCTGCAGGAATAGCTGAGAGAAGGCTTTAAGTGACTAGCAGGATGTTTGACAGGGAGAACCTGATAGGGTTTCAGGAGAAATACTGGGTTTTCTACTCCCATAAAGAGTTACAGAACCTGAAGTCTCAGCTGAGCCCTGGTGGCTTCGTGGTTGTGTGCGGGATTGCAGCCCACAGGGTTGGCAGTTCAAATCCAGGAGCAAGCCTGGGCTTCCTACTCCGACCAGGGCAGTGATGCCACACACTCACACACACACACACACACACACACACACAGAGAACCTGGAATCTATAGAGGCAGTTCTACCCTGTCCTTCTGGGTCATTATGAGGTAGACTTGACTCAGTGGCAGGGAGGAAAACCTTGTAGGCTTTATATATTGAGGAGGCCTGTGCTTGGGGGTGATCCCGTGTTGGGGTGACCCTGAGCTGCTTTTGAACACTTACTCTAGCACCTCACAGCTTTGAAACTTGGACCCGTCTGCTTTCTTCAACTACAACGGGCGAGTGCATCGTGCTCACTGAGCTGCTGGGGAGCTGCAGGGATGAGAGACACGAAAGGTACAGAGCGGTCGAAGGCACATGCTCATGACTATTGCCGTTGGTTAACAAGCCCAGATTTATGCTCACAGAGAAGGCTTTCTGTCACCCGGTGAGTTATGATGCTCGTTGGCTCTTAGGAAATGAAACAAGATCATAAAATACACAAAACAAAACAACCAACGATCAGAGATGGCAGGAGGAGCTTGACCCATGTTCTAACCGCCCACGATAAAGCCCCCCAATGCTATCCCGAAGGCTAGAGGTTCCGTAGACTCCAAAGCGCCTCGGGAAAAAGTCCGAGTGACCTACTTGGGAAAAAGCAGCCAAGAAAAACCTGTGGCGCGCAGAGTCCAGTCGTACTCGGACTCACATGAGGTCCTCATGAATTAAAATCCACGCGCTAGCAGCTGCTTACCTGCCAGGTCTGGTGTCTTGTAAGCCTCAGCCTCCTGCGCTGCTGCACCTGACGGAACGTGAGGGGTCCATTCCCTGCGGTCTCACAAGGCGCTAGGGAGCCCTGGGGATGGAGTGCAGGCACTTTGCGCTACTAACTGCTAGGTCAGCAGATTGAAACCACCAGTCACCCTATGGGAGAATGCCTTATAAAGACTTATAGTAGATGAACCCCGTGGGGCCAGTAGTAAGAATGGAGCTCCTGGGTGGGTGGAGGGAAGGTGGGGGAGAGAGGGGGCGCCAACTACAAGGACCTATACATAGCCTTCTATCGAGAGGGCAGACTGGAGGAGTGGGCGGGGGAGACGTCAGGCAGTATAAGTTATGTCAAAACAATAATAATTTATAAAGTATTGAGGGTTGGTGGGGGGGGAGCAAGGGTGGAGGGGGAAAGATGAGAAGCTGATGTCAAGGGCTCACGTGGAAAAGTGCATGTTTGGAGGATGATGACTACAGCAGGCATGCGAAGATGTGTGGCACAGCAGATGTATTTATGTATTGTGAAAAACAATGTATGAGCCCCCAATAAAATAATTAAAAAAAAAACTTATAGTCCAGGAAACTAACAAGGGTTGTTCTGCCCTGTCCTCTACCCTTTAACTTGGAGTGGACTCATTGGCAGTGAGAAAATGGAGGCCTGCCTGGTCTGATGAGTAGCCCTGTGCCCCTTGTCCCGCCAAGGTCAGGACTGGGTGGATGCTGGGTGGTGACACTCAGAAGACACAGGATTTGGGCCTTGGGCTTGGTCATCAGACCCCGGGAGCCTCTCTTTTCTTGGCTCTGATGCCCTCCTGACATCCCCACCCCTCCGCATTCCAGGGGTGCTGGCAGCCTGGCCAGGGGCCTCACCTGTGTGATACAAATAGACTGAACACCACCCACCGTCCCTACTCCCGCCAGCAGACAGGAGAGGACCCAAAACGCAGCTCAGGAGACCAGAGAGCCATCCCGCTGGGCGGTGTTCAGGCTTCTTTCTTGGAGATGAGTCCAGAATGGACACATAGCTTTGACGGCTGCTCGGCGCTCCAGTCTGATGTTCTATTCGTTTTGTGGAGTTCATGTTGTTAGTGGGTCAGCAGCCGAAGCCTTTGGTTTGCAGCTCAATGACTGACCCACACAGTTACCAGGGCACCCGAAGCCCAAACCTTTCTTTCTTTTTTTTTATTGGGGGGAGGGGGGGGCATCACTGCTCTCCGGCGGTGGGAGTAGGAGGCCCAGCCCCACTGCTGGAATTGAACCTCTGTCCCAGTGGGCCGCAGTCCCGCGCACAACCACTACGCCACCGGGGCTCAGCCCCAAACCTTTCATTGCCTGGTGGCAACTGTTCTTTATTGCGGGGGTCTCCTGCCCGTCGCCCACCACCCTGCTCGGCATGCAAACACAACACACCCAGTCCAGCTCCTCCTCCACCCAACTGAGCGCTCTCTCCCGCCTCCTCCCAGGTCCGGGTCCATTGCCACCTTCTCTCAGAAGACTCTGACCTTCCAGTCTCTCCCCCAACAACTCTGAGGTCCCCTCCCTTGCGCTGTCCCTATGTTTGCCCCTCCCACATGCCCCCAGGGAGCTGGGGTGACGGAGATGCACAGACAGCAAGCCCGGCTCTCGGATGGTCCCCAAGACGCCTCAGGACAATAGAACGGAGGAATTGGATGGGATGGGCAGTGGCAGGATGGCCAGGGCCCGGCTCTGCGTGACAGCGGCCCAGCAGGGCAGAGAGCAGGGGGATGGGGCGTGCCCTGGGTAAAAGAAACAGCAAGGGCACCAAGTCCCCAACTCCACCGCTGTCCTGTGGATTCCGACTCCTGGGGACCCTCTTGGGCAGAGTGGCACTGCTCCCCAGTATTGCTGAGGCTGCAATGCTTACCGGAGCAGGGGCCTCCCCTTCCTCCGGAGGAACAGCTGGTGAAAGCCAGCAGCGGACCGTGCTTAGTGCACGAGGCCACGCTGCCCTTGGTGCAAGCCTCTGGGCCGCTGGCCTCTCTCCCAATTCTCTGCCTCTCGTACTTGTCAGGGCCATGAACCATGTAAGTCAGGCAAACGGCTGGTGGCGCCCACTCGCAAGTGCCTCCACGTGAGCCAGGGCAGAACTGGGGACCCCCGTTTTCGATGGCTGTGACCTTTTGGAAGATGACCTGGCCTTTTTTTCTGAGGTGCTTCTGGATGGACTCCAGCTGATAGACAACCTTTCAGTTCACAGGGAAGTATTTTACCCATCTCTCTTTCCAGCCTGGGAAGAGTAATCCTTAAGCGCGCGTTAACCTGTTTGTGCCAAGAGGCCAGGCCCTCACAAGTCTGCCCCCCTGTGTTGTCCTTTCTTGCCCACTCTGCGACCTCAACTCTCCCCTTCTGGGCACCAGCATGTTTGTTTGCTGAACCATTAGAACCCTTGATAGCAAACACCAATTACCGAAGAGAAGGAAGGCTATGGCCTCTTTAAACGACTTTTTATAAATAGCTTATATCCTTTCACCAGCCCTTAAGACAGCAATTTATGGCCCACTTCCCCAGGGGCAGACAGAAAGACAGACAGGTTACTTCCCTCTCGGAATCCAGGTTCCTACAATTGTGGGATGTTCCCGCTTCCTCTTTGCATTTTATGACCTCCTGACTGGCTGTCCTGAAATGGGTTGCAGGGGAAGGAGGTGAATGGGGGGAGGAGGGGTTATTTGCAGCTGCCTCGGAAACCAGAGGCCACAACAGACACACCACTTCAGGCTGCCTGGCGGTGAGAAGTCTGGGCTGCAGGGGTCCTTGGCTGTGGCTGCCTCCTCTGGTTCCCAGCAAGAGCCTCAGAGGAGGCTTCTGCGTGCTGGGCAGGGCAGGGCCAGGGCCAGCAATGAATGAACGAGGAGTCTCCTGGCACCTATGGGACCCTTTCATTTGTGGAGAGTGTATACATTCCTCATAGTGACTCCATAGGACAGGGTCAAACTATCCCTGTGGATTTCGGAGACTGTAACTTTTTATGGGAATCAGAAGCTTTGTCTTTCTCTCTCAGACCCGCTGGAGGATTCCAACTGTTGACCTTGAGGCTAGAAGCCTGACTGGTAACCACCATGCCACCAGGACTCGGAATCCACTTGGTGGCAGTGAGTCTGTTAGTTTTGTGTTTTGCTTTGGGCCTGTGTTCCTTGTGACCTCTGATTCTTACAGAACTCCAATGAGGTAGGTTTTCATAATAGACTAGGAAACTGAGGCTCAGAGACTGACTCCCTGAGGTCACTCTGCCTAACCGTGAAGCTCTGGTCAGAGAGATGACTGTGGGTGTGGGTGCCTGAGGCCCGGGAGCAGGAAGGAGCTCCTAGAAATGGCCCAGCCTAAGACAAGGCAAAGCCTGTCCTGGGGCAAGAATAAATTTGGGTCAGGAGTAGGATGACCTTTCGGATATTTCCCATCAGGCCAGCTGCATTCAAACGTTCACCTCACAGTGGGAACTAGCAAGGCAG
>PVJH01020668.1:0-23672 GCA_004026705.1 Nesogale talazaci | reverse complement strand
CCCCCGCCAATATTTCTCTTTCTCCTGCCCTGCTCAGAACACCCCCAGCCCTCAGTTCCCTTGTTCAGGTGATGGTCTGAATCGCTCGAGGGTCGGTGTTAAACACCGGGAGCAAGTAGAAAGAGCATCTGGGGAGTAAGTAAACCCGGCTTCAAATCCGGTTTCTTACACCCAGCCCGGTGGGAGGAAGGGCCCTAGTCTCCCAGGTTCTCCGAAACCTCTCCCTTAGGGCAGGGTCCCTCTCCTTGTCTGGCTGCTCAGAGAATCAACTGGAGAGTGCTCTGCATTCCTGGGCCTGGAGAGGGCTGTCTTACCTCCCGGCTCAGGGAAGAGTGCATGTGATGACCAACCTTCCCAGCAGGCCTGTGTCTGCTCTCCCAGGCCAGGTGGGCAGGCTTCCCCAGGGGAGCTTAATGGCTTCATGCTCCCTCCCGGGCCTGGCAGGTCGTCATCTCAATAAATATTTATTGAGTGAATTAATTATTGAGGAGAGGCTGTGAGCACACGGTGCTCTGTGACCAGGGTGGGCAAGTTTGAAACACAGGCTATGAATCCCAAAGGTTTCTGGAAGTGTCTGTTTTCCTTTCCCCCACGACTGCTTCTGAGTGTTGCAGTCTGCCGTCCTTGACATGGCTCCTTAGCTGGGGTGGCCCCGGGAAAGAATGCCACCCATGTCCTATGCAGTCCCTGTGCTGGTTTATGGCTCTGACAGTTGTGATGCATGGCGCTTTTTCCCTCAGAAGTGGACCAACCACCTGACCTCTCTTCCTGCCGCACCTGAGTCTGGAACCTCCAGGAACACCAGGTCAGCATCGCAGCCACCCACAGGCCTCTGCTGACAGATGGGTGAGCGTTGTGCATGACGCACACTGACCAGGGATGGGATCAGGTCTCCTGCCTCAAAGGCAAGAATCCTGGCCTTGACTCACACAACTCTTCTACCCAAGCCAGCCTCACTGTGGGAGAGTCGGTGCGGACTCACAGCGACGCTACAGGGCAGGGTAGACTTGCTCCTGTGGATTTCTGAAACAGGAACTCATTGGAAGTAGAAAGTCCCAGCCTCTCCCATGGGGCCACTGGTGGTTTCAACTTGCTCACCTCCGAGGTATCAGCCCAGTGTGTGTATGCACCAGGGCTCCAGCCTCCTCTCCAAAGGCTTCTGACAGTACACTCCTGCTCCTGAGAGGAGGCCAGTGACATCAGGGGGCAGCTAAGTCACAGTTAAGTCTGGGACATGGAGAACAATGATCTTAACCGAGCGTGCTGGACTGAGCGTGCTGGCACTGTCTTTAGAGATAGGGACCCCTTGCTAGAACAAGTCTCTTCAACTTGGCTTTGGCCCTTCTGGTCTAGGGGTCCCTCTGCGGAACTGGCACCCCCCCACACACACACACGGCCTTTTCTAGCACCACAGCTCTCCACCACTGCCTACTCGAGAACCAGGGTCTCAACGAAGAGAAGGAAGGGCCTTACCGCAAAGCGAGGACAAGCCCTCTACCCGGGTCGCCCTGTCTGTGCGTGGGGGTGGAGCTGAGATTTCAACCCCAGGCCGTCCTCCAAACTCATGTTCCTGACACACCTGCCTAGCTCCGATGTCGCATGTCGCGGGCCGGGCCCGGAGAGCCCGCCGGGGCTTTCAAAGCGTGGAATGATCATTCCGCTTTCCCCGGGCTAGCAGGGCCCACTCTGGAAAGACCACGCCAAGCCTCCGGAGTTTCGTTTCCACCCCGGGACAAGCCCGAACCGCTCTGCGCGCTAGGTGCTGGCAGCCCCGAAGGGGGTTGAAACCCAGGGCAAGTGGAAACTTCCCCCGCTGTGGTGGTGTTCAGAGATGGAATTTTTCTCTCTCGCTCCCGATTTTGAAACAGCCCGAGCGGATCCGGGGCTGCAGCCCGGGTCGGGCTCCTCCGGGCGGGATGATTTATTCCTGGTGGCTCACATTCCTCCTCTGGAATGTGTTGTCCAGGGAAGTGGGGAGGCGAGGAAATCCGTGGCGCTCACCTCTCCCCGCCTCCTGCGTGTGTGTGTGTGTGTGTGTGTGTGTGTGTGTGTTGGGGGCGGGGGGGGGGTGGCGGGGAACAAGGACAATGCTCCGGAGGGAGAAGAGATCGGCGCCCCTCCCCCACCCCACCCCGAACCCGGTGCTTGATTGCCAAAGAGATAGCATCGGGGCAGCAGGAAACAATTAGCTGCCATTGTATTATTTAGGCCGGAGCCAGAGGGAGCCAGAGGGAGGTTAAGGGGACATTTGCAAGTTTATTAGCTCTCTCCTTCCCTTTACACGGGAGTGTACACTAATCCCCTGGAGCCCCGGGTTGCCTAAGCCAATAGTAAGGTCAAGTTGATTTGTTTCATCCCTGACTTCCTTCCTTCTCCTTTGAATGCTGGCTCCGCCATTGACTCTTTGGGTGGCAATCTCTTTAAACTTGCAAAGCCTCAGTTTCCTTATCAGTAAAAATAGCAAAAATGACCCGTAGCGCCGCCGCATGGGTTCGCGGTCAGCCTTGCGAGAGCAAGTTCAGGTCGCGCGCTTGGCACATGGCCTGGTCTCCGCAGAGGATACACTGCATGTAGGCTCTTAACGATTATTATTGTGGTCTTTGCCAGCTGTAAGGAGCGCTGCTGCCCCAGTGAGTGCCGCCAGCCCAAAGGTCAGCAGTTCGAACACACCCACTGTTTGGGAAGGAGGAAGATGAGGCAGTTTGCGCCCGTAAAAATTTACAGCCTCATAAAACCCTAAAGAACAGTTCTACTCCACCCTAGCCCTATCGGGAGACTCCCTGGTAAGGCCTGGGGCAAATCACTCAAATGTTAAGTGCCTCCCACTACCCCTCAATGGCAATGAGTTTGGAGGGTTTTGGGTTTTTTGTTTAAAGCACCGGTTTAAATCGGTTAAATCGGTTATTGTCCACCGATTACCTTGTTCCCCCCCAAAGTAAGAGAGGGTCTTATCTTTATTTTTCCTCAAGAAGACACCGTAGGGCTTATTTTCAGGGGATGAGGTATTTTTTTTAAGTACGGTACAACAATCTACATTTATTCAAATAGAGCTAAGTTGTCTTCTTATGGAGCATCATCCTAACTCTCCAAGCCCCGAATTCCAGCCTGAATTTCTTGCGACTCTATTTCTTTGTTTTGTTTTTTTAGGCATCACTGCCCTCTGGTAGGAGTGGGAGGCCCAACCTTGCTGCTGCGGGATTTGAAGCGCCACGCCAGTCGGCCGCAGTCCCGTACTCAACCACTACGCTACCGGGGCTCAGCCTTGCAACTCTATTTCTTTTTGTTTGTTTTTTTGTTTTTTGGGCATCACTGCTCTCCGGTGGGGGGAGTAGGAGGCCCAGCCCCACTGCTGGAATTGAACCTCCGTCCCAGTGGGCCGCAGACGACTCTATTTCTTTTAGAACCATGGGCCCCCAGCAGCTCTCCAGGAGCAAAGCTGGCCTGCCTACTCCCACCAGGGCAGTGATGCTACAAAAAAAAACGATGAACCATGGGCCCCCATCTCTCATGTCGAGCAAGAGAGCTCTCGTTAAATGAACAGCTCTGATCCGTGTGCCCTGCTCGGAGCGCATGAGTAACAACACCGTCGGTGATTTTTGTCCCATGAATTCTTCACCCAAATCATGACCTCTTGCAGGCAAGGCTTCACAACTTTCCATGCTGATTTCTTGCCATTCTAGTTTCAATGAAGTCGTTAATTTCCATGAGCAAACAGCCTTTGAATGGCTTATTTATTGCAAATATCAAGAGTCTGCAGATAGGTCAGGATGGGGCAGACGAGAAGGGCTGCCCGTCTTTGTCACTGCTCTGTGATGAAATGCATGGGCTGTGCAGATTCGCTGCGTAGCCACGCCCATTGCTAGGTCGTATTTTCAGGGTAGGGCTTGTATTGTGCAAATGCTTAGAATTCAGCTAGGGCTTATTTTACAGGTAGGCCTTATATTCGGGGAAACACGGTATGTGCTCTGCATTGTGAGCTCTTAGGGATGATCCTGTCTTCCGGTAACCTGTCACCGGCCTGTTACCAGGGGGAGGGACAGATCAAAACCACAGGACTCCTGAGATATCAGGCACTCTTCCATGTTTCTTATCTTGTTTCATTTTCTCCTGAAAATATTATTTTCTCCTTTACTGTAGACTGAAATGTAGCCAGTGCCTCCATGTCGATTCTGACTCAGCGCCACCCTCTCCGTCTAAAAAGAACTGCTCCCTGGGGTTTCCAAGAACAGCTGATGGGTTCAAACCACTGGCCTTTGGGTTAACAGGAGAGCATTGAACTATTTGTGTAAAGTGACCAGATTCTAACATTGGTAAGCAGAACACCATTGACGGGGGTGGGGGGTGGGGTGGTAGAGAGGGTATATTCCCTTCCCATTCTCCCATCGTTCCCTAGCTTGTCATGCATTCTTTCCAAAAATCAGGGCTTTTTTCCCCCCAATTATTTTATTGGGAGCTCTTATAACATTTGTTTCAAGCATGTTTGTACACATATTACCATATTGATTTCAAAATATTTTCCACTTGAGCCCTTGGTATAAGCTCCTCCTTCTCCCTCCCTCCTTTATTAATGAATCATTTTATTGGGGGCACATACAACTCCCATCACGATCAATACATACATCAATTGTATACAGGCCACATTTGCACACTTGTTGCCATCATCACTCTCAAAACATCCTCCTTCCACCCAGGCCCCCAGTATCAGCTCCCTATATTTCCCTTCCTTTCTCCCCTCCCATTCTCCCAAAAACCCTTAGTAATTTACAAAATGTTACTAAAAAAATCAGAACTTTTTAAAAACACCCCGGGATGTGGGAAAATTTGTTTAAAATCGGGACTGTCCCACCACTTTACTTGTGCTACCAGGGCTCCTGACTGAAATGTAGAGGGATGAGTTCAGCTGCGCAGGTGGTGACAGGCCAGTAGGAGACAGCCCATACTGGTTGGCAAAGACAGCCTGGGTGGGAGTATTTGCCTGGAGGGGGGGGCGGGGAGTACTAGTTTTCCTTGAAGACTATGTAGACTGAGATCAAGTCGGAGTGAGCAGGGCTACCGAGCAGAAGCAGCAGCATGCACAGATTCTGGGAGTCACTCCATATGGAAGGTTCCAGCTGAACTTTGTTTCTCTGTCCTTTATTGAGAGGGGACCACACTTCGTGGTGCGGACGATAGTGATGCCAACAGAGGTTTATGGAAAGTAGTTACAGAGAGCTGGGGCCTATCAATGCCCAGCCAGTCCATTCATCCAACACATCCTTAGGGTCTAGCAGGGGTCAGAAACGGAATGGTGAAGAAGACAAACTGCTTGCCCTCATGGCACTTACATTCTTGCAGCCTAGATGAACAGTGCGTAAGTGGACACAAGTGGATGGCACTTGTGAGACGAAGACTAAAGGGAGGGAGAAGGTGGTGTGGTGGGTTCATAAGTGTAATTCTGGCTCGTGGCAACTGCGTGTCCTAACCGAAGGAGAATGTTTCATCCTGATGATAATTCCGCATGGCACATGTGGGTCCATCCTGACAGCCAGTGTGCCCAACCACCTCACACAGGAGCTCCCTGGTCCTCTAGTTCACCACACATGCCGCTCGACTATGAACCCTGAGGGTTTCCATGGCTCACTGTGGGAAACTGATGGGTGACCAGGTCTGTCTTATTCTGGAAGCGCGGCTGAAATCCATCCACCACAATGTACCTTATTTCTATTTGAAATACTGTTGGTTTCCACCCGCTTAGCAACACACAAGTCACCATGGCATAATAAACTGGCAGATGGGTGGTGGATACAAAACACGTATGGGTAATAAAATAGTAGGTAGTGATGCAACAGGTGTGAAGGGAGAGGAAGGCAAGATTCAAAGAGACCAACTTTCTGGGGGCAGGGAGACCACATAAGGTTGTGAGTTCATTTAATTTTTACACGGTCTCACCATTTCTGCCCCTTTTTTTGGACACGGAAGTGCAGAAGGAGAAGTCACCTGCCCAAGGTCACCCAGCTGATCAGCGGCTTCAGCAAATTTCCACTGGCTGCTTCGTAGTGAGGGCTTCAGAAGACCAGGCAGGATGTGGGATGACAGAGGGAATGGCAGCAGGTGTGGTGAGAATTGGTCCGCTTCTCTCTCTATTTTAAATTCAAACCAGTAAGAGAAGAGCCAACAATGAGTCCAGGACCGTTGTCGGAACTACTGGTTAAATCTCTACTAGCATGGGACAAGAGGCAGGAAGGGCAGACTGGAGGGGAAGTGGAGACTGTTTTACCTTAAGATTATGTTTTCAGCAGCTCTCCAGGAGCAAGGCTGGGCTTCCTACTCCCACCAGGGCAGTGATGCCACACACACACACACACACACACACACACACACAAGATATATGTTTTATTTGCATAGTTTTCTGGGTTCACTGCAGCTCTGTTCATAATAGCCCCAAAGTGGAAACACCCTAAATGTCTCTCAACAGATGTATGGGTAAACCAGATGGGGTACCGACTTACAGTGGGATATGACTCAGCCATCAAGAGAAAAGGAGTCCTGGTACTGGGCACAGTATCAGGCCGAGCGAACTGAGTCTGTCACAAACAGATAAAGGCTGCATGATCTCACTTAAATGAAATAAGCCAGTACATAATGATGATTAGTGGTTGCCTGTGGGAGGGAGGAAAGGAGGGAGGGAGAAAGGGCGGAGTCTCTGTGTCGGAGGCACAGAGGTTATGCTAAGGGTGATGAAATCATTTGGAAAGGGATAATAACCAGGATTGCACAACAGGAAGAATTCCATCAATATCACAGAGCTGCACATGTGGAAACTGTTGAACTGGTGAAGGTTTTGTGGTGTGCGTTTTTCATGGCAAGAAAACGACAACAAAAACCAGCAAACCAATACAATGGAATCAATAAGTGAAAATACATGCGAACCAACTGGCCGCCGAGTGTTATTGCAACCCCCCTTTCCCACATCCTTTCTTGATGCTGCGGGCATTAGTGGTTACGGAGACGTGCTTTCCAGACAAGCCCTGTTCACACACCCCCCTGGGGTCCAGAGAGAGGGCCTGAGCCCAGTGACCTCCTCACTTTGTTTTGACACCTTTAACTCTGTTTTGGCAGCTTTGACCCTGGGAGTCCTGGAGTTTCAACTCCAGTTGTATGGCGGGGTCAAGGGGAGGCATCCTGCCTTGAACTCTTTCCCCTGCTCCCCCACATTGCTTTGTATGTGAATCCCAGTTCTGCTCGCTTGAGGGGGGTGGGGGGCGGAGAGTCGGGGTGGTTGAAGGCCTCTGGGCTAGGAAGTGTGACATGACTGTTTCCCAAGCTGTCAAGAGATTTCAGTGAGCAGAGTCCCTGTCATCAGGAAGGAAAACAGTCCCAAGAGGGAAGGAGATCACTATCTGGGCCATTTGTCTGCTGCCTCCCCCCACCCCCACCCCAGTGCCTCTGTGAAGGTCTTCCATGTGGGTTGGCGGTCCCTTCCTCCTCTCGCCTCGTGAGTGCTAAACCACTGTGGGCCTGTTGCTCAAAAGAGAGCCCAGTTTGGGCAGTTTGTGTATTTTTCATCAGTGTGGTTACAGGGTGTGTGTGTGGGGGGGGGGGGGGGGGGGGGGGGGGACAAATTGGATCATGGATGGACCACTCTGGAGGACCATTTATTTATTTCCAGATTCAGGTCTTTCCTGACCATTCAATCTCAATGAGCTCCCTCGCCTGCCTGCCCTCTACCTTGTCACCCTGATTCATTTCCAGCAGTGCTATCACTCCCTAAAATACCCTGCACGTCATTCTTATCTGCTTCCTTCCCTCCAGGACAGAGGTGGGGACCATCCGGCCAGTATCCGTAGGAGCCTCGCAGAATCATCGCACAGGGCACCAGAGAGAAGCCGTTCCAGCCACTGCGTTGTTCAGCTGCAACCCGCTGCCATCCCGTGGATCCCAGCTCACAGTCACCCGTAGATAGGACAGGGTAGAATTGCCCCTGGGACTTTCCAAGCCTGCGACTCTATGCCAGTGGGCAGTCTTGAATTTCTCCCTCAGAGGGGCCAGTGATTTCGAACTGCTGACCTTGTCATGAGCAGCCCAACACATTGCCATTCTGCTGCCCTGACCCCTAGTCACCACCTTTCCAAAAAGCAAACCCACTGCCATCCACTTGCCACTGACTCATAAGGACCCATCGGGCAGGGTCGAAGCGACCCTGTGAATTTCCAAGACTATAAATCTTCTCAGGAGTAGAAAGCCCCTTCTCCCAGCAATCACAGGAGGGGTGAGTTAATTAAATGCTTGATCAATAGGCCCTGTGATTGGTGTTACAAATATCACATGGCCCTTGGCAGAAATAATCCTCTAACCCTACTTTTCAAAGTAGCTTGTCACAGTTACGTGGTTTACTGTCCTCTTCTCAGAAAAAGCAAAAACAAACAAAACAACAAGAACCTCAGAAGCCCACTGTCAATGAAAAAACGTTTGCCCTTTTTCCAGGATAAAGTGTTGATATTTGCTTTTATGGCCCCCACAGGGTTGGCCCATCCAGCGCCCCCCTCAGGGCAGTATCACCCACTTTGGAAACCTTGTTCTAGAATGAAGGAAGGCGCTTGATGGTCTCGCTCGTTGAGCAGCTTCAGCCCAGGACTGGGCCTGGCACACACTTGTGACGGTGAATGACTGGAGACAGGCTCAGACACTGCCGAAGTGCAGCCCCAAGGTGAAAGCCAGTCCTTGGGTACCGCTTCCCTGTCTTTGCTTTTCTGGTTGTGGAGCTCAGCCGGCTGGAAGAGGACCCTGTGGTTTTTTGCTTTTTAGATTGTGGAACTTCTGTTGTCCCTGTCAGCAGCAGGCGCGAGGATTGCGTGTTCAGTTCAACTCCCGGTGACTGCCCTGGGCGGCTAAGATTTAGGCCTCGGAGGAAGCTTGTGCGTTCCTATGATGCTGAGTAGACTTCAGTGGAAATTCCAGGTGAGGACAGACTGGGGGGGGGGGGGGGTGTCAAAAAAGGTCTGCCGACCTACTTGTGAATACGAGCTAACAAAAGCCTTGTGGGTCACAATGGGCCGGTCCATGTGCACACGGGGTCACCATGAGGTGGCAGAAACAGCCACACCACCAGGCACTCCTGAAGACAAAGTTGTTGTTGTCTGCTCCCATAAAGAGTAACCATCTCAGAAGCCCCAATGAGCAGTTCTGTTCTGTAACATATGGGCACTGTTAGTCACAATCAACATGATGGGAGTGGGTTTTTAACAGCAACAGACCAAGAGAGGGAGAGGAAGCCCCAAGGTCCCTCCTTCTCCCCCCATGAGCTTGCCAGATTTTCCTTGCACCTCTCTGTCTGTCCCTCTCCTTCTATTTTCCTCTCTCCCTTTCTTCTTTCATGGATACACAGGCCTGCCAGGAATTCATATAAAGTTGGCATGATTGTCCCCATTTTTCGTTGGGGAAATAGAAGCTTAGGGAGACTTGGTGCTGTGTCTGTCCACACAATTAACAAGCAGCCAGCTGGGCTTGAATCCCAGATCTTTGACACTGAAACTCCATGCTGAACCACGCAAGGTTCTCCCAGGAAACACTGTCTTGTGAGCCACTGATCAACTTGAGGATGATTTCAAGTTCACGCAACAATAGGCTCCTTCAATTCAACTCGACACCACACCAAAGTCACTTTCACAGTGACTCTCTAGACCAGGGTGGAATGTCCCTGTGGGAAGTGGAGCCTAACTCTTGACCGGAGTAGAAATCCTTATCTTTCTGCTGCGGAGGGGCTGGGGGTTTCAAACTGCCCGCCTTTCTGTTAGCAGCCCAATGCAAAACACTAAGCAACCAGGGCAGGAAAGGAGATGTGAAACCCAGGAGATGAGGTTGGGAAGGCAAGGAGGCTGTGCCTTAAAGGACTGTTAGGTCTCGTCCTACTCCCCGGGCCAGAGGAACTGGGCCAGTCCACGCTCATTGGCAGCAAGTTTAAGTCTAACTCTAACAGAACCTTTTTAGAGAAGTGACCCAAAATAAAACAGTCCACATTCAACCCATCAGAAATCTGAACTCCCCAGCTTTAACCAGAGGGTACCATAGTCCAAACCATCACCTCCCATCCTTCATGGGTTTTTTTGTTGTTGTTGTTCTTTGGGTTTTTTTTTTTTGGTACCATCCTTCATGTTTTAGCGATCTTTAGGGTGGCCCTGTAAATAGCTACTCCCCAGCTTGCCTGACTTGTAAAAACAGAGAGAGTAGTGGGGCGGGGGGTGCAGTATACTACTGGTCTCTCCACGGCTGGGAACCGTGATTGACAAGGGTGACTTATTCACGGCCACCAAAGCTAGCAGGAGCAGGATGGAGACAGAATCCAACAAACGAGTTATTTATATCAACATCCCAGACCTCAGAAGGAAAATTCCCATACTTAGACATTCCTAGATGGCGTGCCACACAGGATATTTAAAGTAACAATGGGCGCAAATTCTTGCTCACATTTTTGGCAGCGCTCCAGTCTGAAAGTCCGCAAGAGAAAGACTTGTTGGGCTGTGTAGCTTTACAGGGAAAAACAAAAACTGTTTCTAATCTGGGACCTATTTAAGATCCCCCCCGCCACTTCCTGGAATTACAAGGAAAACATGATTTTGATTTTGGAGACAACATCCCATGTAATCCACTTGGGAAGACTTTACGAGTCAAGAGAGTTCTGTGGGCGCCCCCCCCAAAATGACCCCAAAGTCACTGCCATGTAATTGAAACTCTAACTGGTGGGCAAGGTGCCTTTCAGAAGCTGTACTCTTTAGGGAAGCAGAGAGCCTTGGCGTGGTCCCTCGGAGCAGCTGCTGGGTTTGAACTGCTGACCATGTGAAAGGGTAGCAGCCCAATGAAAAGATTGGTTCGTGCATCATTAGGTTTTCCTTCGAGACGCTTTAACACTTTTCCCTACTTGAGGGTGGAAAGAACCACCTCTGGGCAGTCTGGTGACTCAGCTGGTCCAGACGGAAGTTGTTTTATTGTGGTCCATTTTAAATGTCTTAAATGATTGTTTCAATTCTATTTCGAAATGAGACTTCCTCTATACGCCTCTTCATTTATAGTTTTTCCTCACACGTCAGCTGTCCATGTACCAAGTGGGGACAGTACCATGATTTAGATTTGTCCCGTTCTCCCAATGATGCCCCTTGGCAATCCCAGGATCTAATCCAGGCTGCCATCCGACATTTACTGATCAAGCCACCAGTCTTTCCCATGCTGTGACAGGGTCTCAGTTAGTTGTTCCTTGGTTTGCATGACCTCAGCACTTGTGAAGAAGACTCGTTGAGTGTTCTTCATTTTTGGTTTTAGCTGCTGCTTTCTCACAATGAGACTAGGGTTATAGCCTTGGGGGAGAGGAGAGAAGGGCTCGCTTCACCACTTGGTACCAGGAGGGCACAAGCCATTTAAGGACTTACTACTAGGGAAGGTCAACTGCATCACTTGACTTTGGTTGTGTCTACACAGCCCCTCCCCCCCACTTCCATAATCTAGCTTTTGAAAGCACATTAAAAAGTACAGTGTACAACTAAAAGGAACTCAGGGGGCACAACAGTTAAGGATCTAGCTGCTAATTAAAATATCTGCGGGTCAAACCCACCCAGCAACTCTACCAGAGAAAGCCTGGTGATCTGCTTCCAGGAAAACCTCTGGGGCGGTTCTGCTCAGACACACGGATCCATAATGGGTTGCGATCAACATCCAAGGGAAGGAGAAAGCGGGGGGCTCAGGGCAATGATAAGGGACTGGAAAAGTACGTAATGGTCACTGTGGAATGCTTTCCTCCAAGTTGTATGAGAAACCTTGGTGGCATTGGATTAGGCATTAGGCTGCTAACTATAAGGCTGGTGGGTCAAACCCGTCAGCTGTGCCTTGGGAGAAAGATGAGGCTGTCTCTATAAAAGTTGATAGTCTCAGGGCTGAGCCCTAGTGGCATAAGTGGTTGAGTGCAGGACCGCGGCCCATGGGCTTGGCGGTTCAAATCCAGCTGTGGCTCCAGGAGCAGCACTGGGTAGCGCCCGTGACCACCAGAAGCAGTGATACCGCCCCCCCCAAAAAAAATTTTAAAAAAAAAGTTGATAGTCTCAGGAAATCTGTGAAGCAGAGCTACAGGCAGTTCTACTTTGTCATATCGGGGCCCTCAGAGTTATCAGCTCCATCACAGTGGGCTATGGAACACTCGTCTCTGTGTTATAGAGTTAGAGCACGTATGACTCACTGATCATGTATGACCTGGGGTTTTTTGGTTTGTTTTTTGGTGGGGGGGTGGGGGTGTGTTTAAAGTAGGCTTTGATGTTTTCCCTGGTTATTCTTTTTTTTTTCCTGGTTCTTCTTTTAGCTATATTATCTTCTTTACCCAATCCTACCTAGTGCAGCTGGAATACAAAAACCACAGTAGGTGGCCATAGAGAATAGACACCTAATTTCTTATGGTTCTGGTGGATAAAAGCCCAATCGGGTCTTGGCCATGTTCTTTGGTCCCTTCTGTGAACCTCTCTTCTAGCTTCTGGTGTGGGCATATTAACATAACAAAAGAAGTTCCAATAATTGCACATAGTGGTATATTCTATTCATTAAATAGTATTACATAGAATATAACTTATAGCTGTAGATTGTACACGATGTAGATGTATTCTAAAGTTGTTTGTTTTTTGTTTTTTTTTTTTTAGGGCATCCCTGCCCTGGTGATGGGAGTAGGAGGCCCATCCTTTGCCCGTGTGGACTAAAGTTGTTTTGAAATAGAATCACCCGACAGGCTTTTTAAGCGGTAATCTTTTTGGAGCAGACTGACACGTCTTTTTTTTTTTTTTTTAACTTCTATTTGGGTGAAAACTTACAGAGCAAATTGGTCTTCCAGTCAACAGTTCATATGCATTTTGTTTTGTGAGATCAATAGCACTTTTCTCACTTCCTGTGTCTCCCATTTGCCCTTCTTTCCTATTCCTTTCTGTCTCCTGAGCTTTCTCCCTGAGTAAATGATGTCCTTGTGGCTTCCTAGGATTGATCAGTCTAAGGCGTGCCTACCCCCTGTGTTACTCACTTATAGAGCTTGCCTATTGTTTGGCTGGAAATTGAGCCATGGAAGTGAATTCAGCTCCAGGTTTAAAGGGTGTCAGAATTGACTCAAAGACAGAGTGTTTGGGGTTTGAGTCTTTAGAAGGGCCACCCTGTTGGCATTCCAGTTTATTTGATCAGTGAGTCAGATCATTTTTTAGTTTTATTCCACATTTTTCCCCCACTCTATCCAGGACCTCCTACTGTGATCCCTTTTTACAGCTTCAGCAGTGGTAGCCAGGCATCATCTAGTCTCAGGGTCATGGAATCTGGGGTGCATGTGGCTCATTAGTCTTTTAAACTGTGTTTTGTTTTTAACATCTTTTGGTATTCTGCACTCTTCACTCTGAATGGGCTGAAATAGTAGCTGTACCTTAGATGCCTACCTCTAAGCTTTCAAGACGCCAGGGCTACTCATCAGAGGAGAATATAGAACAAGGTCTTTGTGGACTACATTATGCCAATTTGCATGGAGACTGTAGTCCTGGGTCCCAAGTCCAGTGACTCATTCCCTGAAGGTGTTTGATTATGGCTAAGAAGTTTGTATAAAGCTAAGAAGCTTATATGAAGAAGAATGTGGCATCAGGATTAGAGGAAGGCTTCTCAACAACCTTGCTTGCTGAAAGTGAGAAGGACTTGAAGCCCTGGATGATGAAGATCAAGGATTACTGCCTTCAGTGTGGATCGCAGCTCAATGTCAAGAAGAGACCCGCATTATGACACGTGGAGAAAAAGCCGAAGATGTCAAGGATCTTTATCTTGCATGCCTCCACAACCAATGCCCATGGAAGCAGGAGTTGAGAGACCAAAAGATGGACTGCATTAAGTAAATCTGCTGCACAAGACCTCCTTAGAGGATTGAAAAGCAAAGATGTTACTTTGAGGACTGAGGCGTGCCTGACTCCAGCTAGGTTATTTTCAATGGCCGTATATGCTTGTGAAAGTGGGGACATTGAATCATTAAGAGTGAAGAATCGAGGCTGAGCCCCGGTGGTTGTGTGTGGGACTGCAGCCCACTGGGTCGGAGCTTCAAATCCAGCAGCAAGACTAGGCCACCTACTCCCACAACCAGAGGGCAGTGTTCCCCTCCCTGCTCCCAAGAGTAAAGAATCAGTTGCTGGAGGAGGAGAATCAAACTGCCACGGACTACCAAAAGGACAAACTGATTTGTCTTGGAGGACGTATGGCCAGAGAGCTCTTTAGAGATGATGAGACTGTGTCTTACACCTTTGGGACAGGTAGGTTGGCAGGAGAAACGAGTCCCTAGAGAAGGACTTCGTGTTTGGGAAAGTAGAGTGACAGCAAAAAAAAAAGGAAGGCCCTCCAGGACACAGATTGACTCGGGGGCTGCACCAATGGGGCCAAGCACAGTTACAATGAGGAGGATGGCCTCTGTTGAAACGACAGTCCCACTCGCCTCCCCACCCTTGCTCAGCTGGCCTACCTCTCCGTGGCCCCACTCATAGGTGATTATCACGACTGGTCGGGCAGGAGTGTGTCTGTGTAGGTCTTCATCTGTGTTGCTTTAACTCGTGTGTTCTTCCCAGTGCCCTCCTTTGACTCCACCATGTAGTGCTGGCCTCCCGCAGCCATGAGCCTTCTTTCCCACCCGGTACAGCTGGTGGATTTGAATTGCTGACCTTTGCGTCAACAGCCAAAACCTTCACGGCTATGACCTCGGCTCTTGTGGGCAGGCACCCCCTTCACGCCTGCTCTGGCGTGTCATCCTATGCAGGGAGTCTTTGCAGGAGGGAACAGCCTCAGTTTGCTCCCTCCGCCTCCCTGAGGGTTTGATGTCCGGGTCAGCACTCCAACACCTTACCCACAGTGCCCCCATTGCCTTTTTTTTGGGGGGGGGGGGAAGGGGGCAGGTACAGTGGTTAGGATTTCAGCACATATTTTGAGAAGAGACACAATTCAAGCCATAGTCCTTGTTTTGTTTTTTTTTTAAGGCGAATCCCTTTACATGTAGGATTTTGCCTCAACTTGGGGCTTCTGAGGAGATGGGTATCTGTGTCCCTCATGCGTGTTACCCTAGTTCCCCCCTCCCCATCCCCACGTATCCTCTAGGGTCCCTTTACCATCAGTCTTCCAGAAGGGCAAGCAGAAGGCGTGGCGAGCGTGGGGCAGGTGAGGCTGGGCTGGATGCCTCTCACTGTGCAGGGTAAGGAAGAGCTGAGCAGACCTTGGAGGGGGGGCAGGGATCAGCTACAGGGCCATGGCGGAATGTTCGTGCATATGAATTGGAAAAAAGTGAGCAATACCTTCCTGCGGAATGATTCCTGTATGATTTTTTAAATGGAAGGTCCATGCCTAGTATATAACAATTATGTTTTAGAGAGCTGCCACCAGGTTGATTCCAGCTCCCGAAGACTCTGTGTGTGTCAGAGGAAGATGGGTTCCCCAGGGTTTTCTGTTGGCCGATGATTGGACCCCGAGCGGCAAGCCTTTCTTCTAAGGTGCCTCAGCAGGGACTCAAACTTTCCACTCTCCTCCTTACAGGGACTCAAACTTTCCACTCTCCTCCTTAACCGCCTGTACCCTCCAGAGACTCTGAGCATATAGGAGACACTCACTATTGTTAGAGGCATAAGTGATAGCTAGCTCACTGTCCACGGGTCGATTCTGACACAGAGAGACCCTATGGGACAGGCTCGCCCTGCTCCTATGGCTCTCTGGACCTGCAGCCAGTAGAAAGCCTGCTTTTCCTTCTGTGGAGGGGCTGCCGCTTTCCAACAGCTGACCTTGCGAAGAGCGGCCCAACTTGTAGAGAACAGTGCGGATGGGTGAAAAACTCAACTCACTGCCATGGCGTCAATTCTGAGTCACAGGGACCTTGTAGGACAGAGGGGAAATATCCCTTTGGGTTTCTGAGGCTACGAATCTCCAGGATCAAAAAACCTCATTTTCCTCCAGCAGAGCACCTGTTGGGTTCGAACTACTGACTTTATGGTTAGCAGCCAGGGCTCCTGAAGTGACCGGGGGCTATGGTGGGTCACTTTGGTCTTCCATTTTGCCAACCATCTTTTTTACAAAGAGATGATTTGACAAATACACACACACACACACACACACACACACACACACACACACACAGTATACCTTGCTCCATTTACCCCTAATTGCTCAGGCCAGCCAGATCAAGGCGGTAAGTGTTCAATACCAGTGCATCAGTAGGTCTGTACTGAATGCTTCTGGTGGCAATCCATGTTCTAGAAAAGACCAGGAGGGCTGAGCCCCGGTGGCGTAGTGGTTGTGCGCGGGACTGCGGCCCACTGGGATGGAGGTTCAATTCCAGCTCCCAGGAGCAAAGGCTGGGCCTCCTACTCCCACCACCAGAGGGCAGTGATTCCTAAAAAAAAAAAAAAAAAAGGAAAGAAAGAAAAGACCAGGAACAAACAATGCCTTCAATCCCTAAACTGGCCTCACTTTCCTTTCCTTACTAATGGTCTGTCACAGACAATTGGTGCCGGGAGCCAAGGAATGGACATCTGCCAGATTCAGTTTTGCAACCTATTGACCTGGAAGACCTTTCCCGGAGCACAAGCAATACCTCAGCAATGCAGCCCAGCACCTTCCAGCTAGCGCAAAGGGCGGGCCCCTGGTGGAGCAGTGCTTCAGTGAGGGGTGGCAAAGGTTGGCGGTTGAAATCCCGCAGCTGCTCTGAGCGAACAAGAGGTAGTTGTCGGCTTCCATGAAGATAACCACCTCAGAAACCTCTGGAGTAGTTCTAGTCTGTCACACAGGGTGCCTGGGACTCCGAGTGGAATCTCAGGCAATGAATGGCCTGGGGGGTGGGCATCCCTGTAGCAGAGCATAAGTTCAGCGGTCAGGCCTGCATGACTCTGGGCATACTGCTTTCCCTTCTCATCTTATTTCGTGGTCTGTAAAATGGGGGTGAGAAAAGGACTCCGATAGTAGGAAGATTGAATGGAATAGAGAATAAAAAAGCACTGTGTTGGTTGGCAGTGCGCCTGGCATGTGCCAAGTATGCCTATGCCAGGCAAAGAAGATGGAACCTACTATCATTATAGGGCTCTGGGTCACACCACGGTCATTACCCCCAAGCAAAACCACTGTCACAAAGTGTATTCAACTCACAGTGACAAAGCGATGTAGGCATAGATAACCTCATCTCTCTCTTTTTCTCTCTCTCAGCTGCTGGTGGGTTCGATCCACTGAATTTCTGAGGTTAGCAACCCAGCACCTAACCCACTGCGGCACCTCATTTAGTGTGCAAGTTCCTGCCAAATGCTGGTTTGTAACAGAAATAGAGTTGGAGGTCACGTCCTTCCTTCTTGGATTCTCAAGCATATCACTAATTAAGAAATCGCATGTCACTCAAGTGTCAGCCTCTGACAGAGCTTTCCAATATTCCCATACTGGAATATTGATCGCTGGGCTCTGAGGGCAGTGGGTGTGTGTGGACCGAACCCCTGGACACTGAGTACTGCCCATCACTGGCAAGAGGACTTGTTGGTTCACCTCAGTGCACAGTTCAAATGAAACTTTCTATAAGTCTTCTGGACTTGGAGGCCGGCTAGTGGAACAGCTATGCAGACCGGGCTGCTGACCTCACGCCTGGCAGTTGGAGACTATGTCACTCGGCAGGAGAGAGATGAGGCTTTCTGCTCCCCAAAAGAGTTACTGTCTTTGAAATCCAGGTCTACGCTTGTCCTATCGCAGTGGTTCTCAACCTTCCTTATGCTGCGACCTATTAATACGGTTTCTAAGTGGTGGCGACCCCCCAACCATAGTTACTTTCGTTGCTACTTCATCACCGTCATTTTACTGTTATGAACCAGGTGACCCCTGTGAAAAGGTCATTTGACACCCAAAGGGGTCACGACCCACAGGTTGAGGACTTCTGCCCTATATTTAGGGTCGCTACAAGTCAGAATTGGTGTGATGGCCATGAGGTGGTTTGTTTGTTTGAGGATGTGTGTTCTGGAGTGGCTGGTGGTACAAAGAGTGGACATGCTCCGTCCCCCCTGAAAGGTGGGTGGTTCCAGTCTACCCAGAGATGCCTCAGAAGAAAGGCCTGGCTATCAATTTTCTCCAAATCCAAGCCATTTGGAAAAAAACCCTCGTTCGGACACACCTGGGTCTGCCAGGAACTCGATCTGAAAGCCACCGTGTTCCATTGTGTTGTGCTAAATGTGTGCTGTGAAAGGAAGCTCAGAAGCCCTGCGGTCACGAACCTGAGCAGCCAGGTTCCCTGCGCTCTGAGGGCTTATCTTCTAGTCGAAGCGAGGCTGGCCAGGGATGAACAAGGAACCCACCGCATGCTGCAAGCAGTGCGGACGAAGCTGAGGGCTTTGAGGGGGGTGGAGGGCGGCACGTCCTAAAGGCTGATGTCTTTCTATCGGTCAGTTCAAATGCTTGCAAACGACAATTTACCCGTGATGGGAAACAAAGGCTGTCTGTCGCTGTGAAGTAGATTTCCGCTCAGTGACTTGACCTCCTGGCAGAGCGCGACTGTGTGGTTCGGATGCATCAGAGACACACGGCCACGCCTTGCTCCCAGCGGGCTTCCAGGTGGCCTCAAAGTGGCAGCCTTTGGGTGTGCAGTCCAGTGCCAGCCAGGTGGGCAGTTACGAAGAGGAGAAGCAGGCTGGGCATGAGGCATGTAGGTACAGATACAGTCATCAGTGGCAACTGGCATTCGGCCCAAAGGAACCGGGCAAAGAGGCCCTGCCTTTCACTCTCCGCCAGCTGCTGCCAAGTAACAAGGCCTCCCTGAAGCCCTCTCTTTTGACTATTGGAGAAGAGTTAAAACTGTAGGTTTTCCAATTTCTTAATTTCCAAATGAGGTCAACTAATAGTGTTGGAAAGCACCACAGGCCACTGGTTGGCATCTTCCTGCCTGTACTGTCTAGACCTCCAGGGGAAACTGAGGTGAAGAGAAGCCAGTTAGTATCACTCTCTGCTTCCCAGGGTCAGTCAGGTTTCTCACCGATCAGGCACAGTCACCACATTTACTACTATAAGTGTCGGCCTAAGTGCTGCATCAACCCCCAAACCAGACTCACTAAAGGACAGACTCTTAGAGGGCAGGGTAGAACGGTTCCCTAAGAGGAGAGGCCTGGGGACAGCACTCTAAGAGGAGCCATCACTTCTCAGAGCCCCAAGCCCTTGGCCCTCTCTACTCTGGACCCTAACTCTCTAATCTGATGAGACTCCAGCATCACAGAGTGCCTGTGATACCCGAGGCTGGCTGGGGCCTTGCCAGGAAAATAGTCCAGGGGAAGCCTACAGAGTTATAGAAGATTCTTTCAACAGGAGGGGCCTCCCCCTCTCCTTGATCCCATCTCTTCTTCTCAGATCCCTGCCTCTCCTTTTCTTCCAAGGGTGCCACCAAGCACTCCTAGAAGCACAAGAGGAGGGGATGACCTGAGCCCCATCCTGTCTGAATACTCTCCCCCACAGAGTTCAGCTGCCCTACCCATCCATGAAGCCACCAGAGTCCCAATTCCTGAATGATCTGAAGCAAGCTCCAGCTCCCTCTCTCCTCTGTAAGATTCAAGCCCCCTTCTCTAAACCTTGGCCCTGGCCACCCCCAGCCCCAAACAGAACTCTGTCGGACCTGAAGACCAAAGGCTCTTTTAACAGAAGAGGGAACCGGCAAGGCAGGCCATATGCAGGGGTGCACACCTTGGTGGTCATGCTGTGTGGTCAGGGTGGTGACGGGAGGTCCTTCCTGAGATCAATCTGTTTGAGTTGGAGCTTCATTGTTTAATTTGGTCCGTGTCCATTCCATTCTGTGGCAGAGTGGAAATTGTCTCCACTGCCACAGAAGCACAAGAGACTCTTGTTAGGGGGACACAAGGAAAGCATCCCAGAAGTGGTGGTTTGGATTGGGTCTGAAAGTGAAGACTAGCACCTTCGTGTTCTGGGCTTAGGAGTGCAGATTCTCTGGGGTCAATCTCCCATCCACTGTGGATGGGCAGCATGGCTTCTGACCACTATTTCTCATCTCTGATACGAGGCACACAGATCCACCTAACTGGATTGGGGTCAACACAGTAAAATGACAAGGCAGTACCTACATTCCCAAAAATGATACCGGTGGCTGTGGAGTGAATGACCCCAGGAGCAGCACTGAGCAGGCTGTAGGTACTTCAGACGGTTCTCCTAGGATCTTGTCTCTTGGAGGCTCATGAGACACATGGGAGAGGAACCAGTGGGGGTGGGGTGGGGGTGGGGGGGGTGGGGAAGAGTTCACCAGGGGCGGAAGGGAGAAGGTGAGAGAGCCCCCAATCTTGCAACAGTTAAACGTTAATATAGGTGTCGGCATAGGAAGTGTCTTCTAATGACAGAAGGAGAAGAGGGGAGTTTTTCAATCATCTCCTGCTTAACAGATACAGATGTATTCATAATTATCCCTTGCCTCGGGCCTGGAGGCCCAGGTGGGCTCCAGCAGGCCTGTGTTCCTGCCAGACAAGAGTCCTTCAAGAACATCCATGTAGACAATTGGAATGCCATTTATCGTGCAAAACACAATAAAACCCCAAGCTCGCTTCCTGTCTCAGAGACCCATAAATTATGAAAATTATACCTGCCGCAGGCCATGGACATATTGTTTTATTAAAGTTCCGATGAATAAACTTCCAGCTCTTAAAAATGTCCTCTCCGCTTTCATCTGGCACACACCTCCGGCACGGAGCTGTCTGTCCGTATTCATTTGATTAGTTCACCCCGGTGCCTTGGAAAGTCGAGCTCATTTCAAGTGGTAGGTTCAGGCAAGGAGAGGCCTGGGCTGGGACCCACGGCCTGGGTGACAAGCTCCCGTAGGGGATTCTAGGCCCATTTGCAGGGTGAGATGCAGGCTGGGTGCCAGGCCCAGGGCGAGGGGTTATGGATGTGAAGTCGTCCCGTTTCAAATTGATGTCGGGGGAGTCCATCCAGAGTCCCTTCCCCCCACCCCACCCCCAACTGCTAAATCCTTCAGTTGGCCCCATCAGGGGCTGGGCATGTGGCAACTGCTCTGAGCCTGTTTCTGTCCCTGCAGGAGGGAAACCTCTGCCTCCCCTCCCTCATGGTAGTTGGAAAAGATGGTGTGTGCTTCTTGTACGGTCAGCCCCTGCCATGGAGTCCCGCTGAGAGACTGCAGGGCAAAGTGTGACACTCCCAGAGGCCAACCTCTCTCTGGAAGTACACTGCCCCAGCCTTCTTCTGAGCAGCTGGGTTTGAACCACCAACCTTCCAGTTAACAGTTGTGCTCAACCCACTATGCCACCGGAGGATAGTAGCTGGCAGAAATCAACTGCTCAGTAAGTGTAATCTAGTTTTACCCAAGAGCCATTTCATACCTGGGAGCCAAGTGCAGGGTACAAATCAAACCGCGATGGCACCTGTGAGAGTCTTGAGTATCCTTACCAAAAGTTTTGCTTCAACAGAAGTAAGTTCTAGTCCTGAAAAGGGAGTTGAGCAGGTGAAACCTCAGGCCTTCCGAATCATGATCATTCTGATCTGTTTACCAATTGCAAACTCAAGAAACAAAGGAGCATGTGGGAGGGCTGTCCCAGTCCCCACACATGCACAAAATACAAAAGACCTGAAGCCTGGTGTACACCAATTATTAAGACTGTAATCAATGAGGGAAACCTGAGAGAGGACCCATTTCCCGAGGGCTACCTGCTCATTCATCTGGTCAGCAACGGCAGGGCTGGGAGCATGGGTTAACCATGTGACCCACTGATTTCAACCAGTGGTTCTCAACCTATGGGTCCTGACCCCTTTGGGATAGCATGACCCTTTCACGGGGGCGGCCAGATTCCTAACAGTAGCAAAGTCAGTTATGACGTAGCAATGGAAATGATTTTATGATGGGAGGTGAGGAAGGTTGATAACCACTAGTCTTTTTTGTGCAGCGATCAAAAGATGGGCCACGCTGGGTACATCTGCAGCATAGCAGCGTGGAAAAGCACGGAGGGGACTTTGAGAGGTCTGAAGTGCGCCTGGCCCATGCGTGGTATTTTCCATCACCTCAGTCATGCAAAAGTTGGGCCCTGAATAAAGACCGAAAGAATCAATGCATCTTAAATTTGGTGGTGGCAATAAGTATTGAGGTGAGAATTGTCCCTGGCGGGCATCAGGGTTGGTAGCAAAACATAAGAAGGGCCTCCAGGAGATGGACAGTGACTCAAGGGCAGGATTGGAAAGTGTTTCCTTCTGTTGGTATAGGTCAGAACCAACTCCATGGCACCTAACAGAACCCTTTTGGACCTGAGAGCAGTTGTGGGCGGGGGGGGGGAGGGGTGTTCAGGAAAGGGCCCAGGGTCCTATTTGCTTTCATCAATGGAAAAACCATTGACTTTTTCATCTGGCCAAGAGGCATGTGTCTTTCTTTACCTGCTCAAAAATAAAATGGAAGGCAAAGGCTTTGGTCTACAACGCTCAAGTAAGCCACGTGGCCGGGCCGCCTAAGTTCAGTGTATATTCTGGGCACAGGGAGGGGAAGGCGAAGCTGATGGGAAGGAGCCATGTGAGGAAAAAGCAAATCAAGTGGATGAGACAGTTGAGGTCCAAGTTCCCAGCTTTGTGCAACCTCTAGGTCCAGTGGAACACGGGGCACTGCCCGGGGCCTTTGGTGGCACAGTGGTTCCTGGGGCTGTGATCCACAGGTGTGAGACCACTAGATGCCCCACTGAAGAAAGAAGGGGCCTTCTACTTCCACGTACAGCTAGTTTTGCAAGCCCCCAGGGCCAGTTCTACCCTGTCCTACAATCGCTGCAAGTCAGAATTGACTTGAAGGCAGTGAGTTTGAGAGTTTGGGTGTCACCATGGCTTAAGTGCTCGGCTACGACCACCAAAGTGATTTGGACCCTCAGGTTGTCCCTGGGGGAAGAAAGAGAAGGCAAGTTTATAGCCTTGGAAACACCGTGGGACAGGGAAGAAATGGAATCCATTCCGAGGCGGTGGCTTTAATTTCGGCTCTGCTGGCCTTCTTGGCCTGTGTAGGGGCAGAGAGAGTTGGGGAAAGAGTGAATAAATGGGACTTGCAGGATTTGAGCTAAGGTGGCTCTGTCTTACCTCTCTCCCAATTTTCCCACCGGTCTTCAATCTGTTGTCCACCTGTTTTTCAAATACAGGCCAGCCTAGATTGTGGGGGGCGGGGTGGTGGGCAGAAAAAACTTACCACCTGGTTGAATCTGTAGTTATCACAGTTTCCCTCCCCTGGCCCAAAAGCCATTCTGGGGAGCACAAGGAACATCCCCCAACCCCAAAAGCCCTTGCCTCCCTGCCCAGTCTTCCAGCAGAGCTTGAGAGAAAATCAGAACTAACACCCCCCCCCCCTTTTTTTTAAAGCCTAATGTGGGGCTTTACGTTTTCACGAGTGCAGAGCAAGTCATTCTGTGACCAACATGAGGGCCTTGCAAGGGCAGGCCAGGGGGAGGATACACACACAAACACATGAGAAGCAGCCACCTCAGGTATATTTAACAATATATATTTATATATATTTTCTAGATCAGTACATTCAGTTTTTAACTTGTTTTTTCTTCACAAACAGAAGAACTCTTACAATAGTAGACTTTCTAAAATAAATACTATTAAAATAGAGCTTCAAAATAAATATTCTATACAAAGGAAACCTCCTGTGGTAACTTTTGTTGAGGGGTAAGAAGGGGCTG
>PVJH01020667.1:23772-40175 GCA_004026705.1 Nesogale talazaci | reverse complement strand
TTTTTTTTTTTAATTTTGGCTAGAGTATTCACTTTCCCAATCAAAGTATTACAGTACACATCCTCCCCAGAATCCATAGATGTGTTCCTGGCCCACTCTAATAGCTCAGTAGAAGTCATATTACAAAACATTTACCCATCCACAATACCCCCCCAAAAGAACTTACATTTCTATACCTTTAAGGGGGGAAATTTTTTATGTACCATTGTTTGCAGGAGCATATTTTGCTGGTTTGAAAGAGTAGGATGCATACAGTTTTCTAGCAAATTTCTTTGTTCTTTTTGCAACAGTTGTTTTTTTGTTTTTGTTTTTGGCTGTACTCTTGCTGATGGCTGCTAGATTTTAATTTATTTGTTTCCCTACTTGATAACATTAGTGATTCTGATTTCAGTTTTTCATTTGTTTTGCTTTTCTTCTTTTTCCTCATGTAACATTGGTGAAGGATCCAGGAATATGACACAAAGGTGGAATAAACATTAATTTTGTGCATTCTTTGGTAATTTTTTTGTTAATTTGTAACTACAAAGCTTTGCTACAAATTTATGCATTTCATTCAAATCAGTGATCTATGTTTGTTTGATTTCCTAAACATAATTGTGGATTTTTAAAAATGTAACATCATAATTACATTCCTAATTAGAATTAGTATTGTCTGTTTTTGTATCTTTTCACTGTATTTTAACACTTTGTATTACTTAGGTTATTTTGCTTTGGTTAAAATGGCTCAAGTAGAAAAGCGGTCCCATTCATACTAAGACAGTGTACAAAACTGTAAATAAAATGTGTACAGTGAATTGTCTTTTAGACAAGTAGATTTGTCCTTTTATTTCTCCATCTCTATAGAAGGAATTTGTACATCTTATTGCAAGGCAGTCTCTATTGTGTCTTCTCTTACAGTGTCTTCCATGTGAACAGCCTAAGTTTGGCACACTAGTTTGATTATAATGTTTATTAAATTTTTAAATAAATTCAATAGGTAGCATCATATATATGGAATTAAATTGATGTGGCTATCTTGTTTTTTTATAAATTAAGACACAGTCTTAGATGAATAATGTCGTACTCTGAATCTGTTAAAATAAGAATTGGTTTCTTGTATTGCATTCGACTAGCAGGAACATTGGCTATAAAACTTGGTTGTTGAGTAGAGATGTTCTTGTGTGTGTGTTAAAGGGATAGCATAGGACAGAAGCACCAGCTGGTGGGCGCATAATGCACTAAGGATTTTATTAGTGTTGCTATCTAACAGAATGGAATTAACGGGTATGGAGGCTTATATTTATATTGGTAAATTGGTGTGGTTTTGTGTAATTTTGAAAATGATCTATTCTTTGTAGACGATATTTGAAAGTAAACTTGAAAAAAAAATCTGTCTATAATACATAATTGCGTATTTTAGCTCCTGTAAAATGAAAATGGCTAGCATATACACATCAGGGTAAGCTGAAACATAGGTACCATTAATTGGTTTAAAATGGTGATTATGAATTGAACATTTTAAAACTGAAATTTAACAAAAATTCTGTATATAACAAGCATGTCATTCCATTGCAGAATTTTAAAAGTTTAAAGAAGGTCAAAGGAGTAACACTCTTGAGTACTATCAAGGCTTGTTCCGTACACTAGAAATACTGAAACTTTTGTGTTTCTAATCTCAATATCATGTACTTAATATCTCCTATCTAAGGTTGGCTGGTTGGTTCAGCTGATTTATTATCTGATGATATGTATAATTTTGAGCAACTTAAAAGCTGTGCTTAAACGTGAACTTGGCAAGTGTGTGTTGGCAATGAATACAGATGGAATTACATATATATATATATGATTAATTATCCTCAAATGCTGTCCAGTTTTAAGAAGCATTAGCTTTGGCGCACTGGAGGAATAAGATATTAAGTTGTACACCATTTCGAACTTAGATGAAAACAACCGTAAACTTGGTAGCAGACAATAGCTCTATACTCTTAACATGTTAGAATCACAGAGTTTGATGGTAAGCCTTTTCCAAGGGTGTGGGGGAGGTGGACAGACTATTTTGATTGCTACAGAAGACCAGTGAATTGCAGCTTTCCCTCACTTCTCGAATACCTTTTCTCAAAGGTAAAACAGAGGGTACCAACGGGATATGTGGATAAATATATTTTCATATCAGAATTGCAATACCTTGTAATGGATAAATAGTATTTCATTGTAGAGGTGAGGCATATTTTGTTTAACCAATTATATTATTTGTTTCCTAGTGCTACAAAACGATTTGAAGCATGAAATAATTGTAACTTACTTAGTGCTTTGTGTTAGGCAGTGTTGCTAGTTTTTTGCTTGCACATTGACCTGCACAGTAATCCTTTAAGATAGAGACTGTCAGCCCTATTTTACAGATGAAGCTGCAGAAGCAGCCACAATTGGAAGTTAACTTTATAGCTAATAATACGTGGCAAAATGTGAATCTGAAATGTGACCGTAAACCACATTATACTATCTCAATGTGTTAGAACTAATCTGTCAGGCGATGGTAAGTCAAATCAGGTTGCAGTTAGTTTATAAACCAGGCATATAAACATGTCTCCTTTGGTAATTAAGCTATTAGTAGATGGAGAGTTGTGTGAGCATATGGGCAAAGGAACATTTCACAGGAATATAGGTTAAGCGAATATTTTCACATGAAACCTTAAGTATATCGTAAGTTATCTTCTAAGGTAAATAGAATAAAGCAAACTATTTAAGTTGATAGTTGAAATTCTTATTGATCGAACTGCATTTAAAAGGATAATTTTAATAAATTCAGTAAGGCATTGTGACAGTGGAATGTTTTACATTTTGAAATTAAAAACCAGTTAATGCCAAGTCTCTATTCTACCTTTTGTCTGTAGTTGTTTCTAATGAACATTTTCATTCTTAAATGGGTGTGGGAGAAACATCTGGAATTTCTTAGTTGGAGTCCGACCTGTAGATAGTCTCAAAGTTTTTGGTTAGATTGACAGTACAAACAAAACTGGATCAATGTTGCTTAAAACTGTATATGGGAGTAGTACAGAAATGAGATTTAGCAACATTTAATATTGCTGTGATATTAAAATTTGCCATCATATTTTAGAATTTTACAAAAGTATTTTTTGATAGAGTGACAATTTAGAGGTTAAAATTAGTTCTCATAGTTAAAAAGTACTGCTATGAGGTTGCCTTCTCAACCCAGGTTTGCTCTTTGTCAGCACCTACCTAACCGACTAGATTATCTCTCCATTCCAGCTCAACCAATGGCTTTGGCGTCAAACCAGCAGTTCCTGGCTTGTAGCTTATTTAAGTGGTCTAGTTTCTTACTGTGAGTTCTGAAGAACCCCAAGCTGGATTAAGACTTCTAATGACACAATACTAAATTAATGACACCATATTAAATGTTGTGTTAGCAGTTCAAACCCGCCAGCTGCTCTCTGTAGGAGAAAGATGAGACTTTCTGTATTTGCAGTCTCAGGAACTCAAAGGGAAGTTCTACCCTGCTCCTTAGCTAGCTAGCTATGAATCAATTGATTTGATGGCAGCTTAAATTCCATAGGTAATTCCAAACTTATAAACACTTTTACTGACAAAAGCAAAACGAAACTCGCAGACGTGTTCACATGAGACTTTTTCTTTTAGAATCCAAAGAAAACATTTTTACATTTTAATCCCCTTTTTAGTATCAGAGCTTAATATTCTTGTAGTTTTGTAAAGAAGTCGCTTACCTCTTTTCCTTCAGAAAAATGTCTTGGCACTTTTATTTGCTAGACACTCGATACTGTGCATATAGCAGAGAACAAAATAAGGCGGCCCCTATTCTCAAGAAGTCTGAACTTTTCAAAGCAAGTATATATTAAAAGTTAGCTTCTAAGTTTCTAGCAATAATATTGTGACTGATTTTTAAAAAAAGATTTTTGTGGCTGGTTTTTATTACAACAATCTAATCCACTTTGATCGTGAATCCTAACTCAGTGGCCCTGTAAAGTGTTTCTAGGGGCTTTCTTGAAGCAGTTTTATCTTTTTCTCATGAAGACACTGGTGGGTTGAACTGTCCACCTAGCACTTAGCTATCTAACTCGTAGCACTAGCACCACCAAGGCTGCTTTGTATATCTAGAGGTAAATTCAAACAGATGGTTCGCTGTGAAGAAGCCTTCAAGCAAACCCCCGCATCCAAACCTGTAATGACTTAATCTCTTAGTATTACTCTAGCCTGAGTAGTCCTGGTAAAATTTTCTGGCATATTTGGATGGTATGATCACATCAAATGACTTATACCATTGAATATGTTGAAGCACTTAGGTGATTGTGCCTGCATTGTTACAGTTTTAGAGATAGCAGTTCTCTCTACTTCAAATTACCAATTCATGCTTTTCTTCCCCTTTAACATTATCAACCTAAAGTGTGTGTGTCTGTGTGTGTGTAGTATAAAAATAAGCAAAATAAACTCAGTGTCATTGATTTAGTGCTTATGCATAGTGACGTTAGGGCAGGGTTGGAGCTAATGAGTTTCAACGATTCTAACTTCCCAGGAATACAAAGTCATGTCTTCCCCTGTAGCCACCTGGTGGTTTTGAACCATTGACCTTGTAGTTAACGCATAGCCACTGCACCATCACGGCTCTGGTTAAACTATGAAAAGGTCTCAAGAACCCTGCCAGTTCACTAATGACTCATTGACCCGATAGGAGAGCAGAATTGCCCTTTTTGGTTTCTGAGACAAGCCTCTATGAGGACCAACAGCCCCCCATCTTTCACCCTTCCGATGCCTGCTAACCTTGTTTGACCTAACATCTCATTACATGATGAATGCTCCTTTAAACTCAGTGCTATAAACTCAGCTTTGATTCACAGAATCACCACATTTCTGAGAAACGAAATCTTGACAAGAATGGAAAGCTTCATGTGTCTCCCAAGGGGAAATGGTTGACCTTGAACTTGGCTGTTCAGAGATGCCCCAGGACTTCCATAGGAGATGGAGATTCCCTGCCTCCTACCTTTTTAAAGAGAGCCCCCCCCCATTTTTTTTAACTTTCCTTTAGACACATGGAATATATGAGCATATTTTTTTACTTGAATTATCTTGGTTCTTTATATATAACCACATTCTATCATGGATATAGGAATACTTATTGGAGGGCCTTTAAATTTGTAATGATTTGCCTTACAGACTACTATTGTATGTTATAGTCTGCCTTTGCCCACTGTCATTCTTTCTAAGTGTGAAGAATACTTATGCAATATTAATGACACCTCTTAACTCCTTCGCTACTTAGACCATCTTAATGTGCATACATGGATATCACAAGTGGTCCTCATTTTTCTGATTGGTCTTTGATTTCATATCTTTTCATAGTCAACATCGTTTTTAACACTATTAAACTGATTCATTTGCTGGCTTGTAAAATCTAATTTGCATCTACTTCATTTTAGACCTGTAAACAGGAAAAAATTTGGTTATTCCAATGATACTGAATGTATCGAAGTGAGTGTCTATTATGATTCTCATTTTCGTTTTAGTTCTTTTTTTTTTTTTTTTAGGCATCATTGCCCTCAGGTGGTTGGAGTAGGAGGTTCAGCCTTTGCTCCTGGGAGCCGGAATTGAACCTCCATCCCAGTGGGCCGCAGTCCCGCGCACAACCACTACGCCACCGGGGCTCAGCCCGTGTTTTAGTTTTAATATAGATCCAAACCTGTTGCCATTGATTGACTCTATGGGACAGAATGAAAGGACTGCTCCATGTTGTGATATAGGTTAACGTTTACAGAACAATCTGTTTTCCATTAAACAATTCATACATAGGTTGCTTTGTGACATTGATTGCAATACCCACAATGTATCTGCATTTGCTTTACTTGCTTACCATTCCCCTTCGTCCTTCAGTACCTGTCCCTCCCTGTCTTCTGAGAATTGGACTCGCTGCAGTGAGTAAAAGCAACTCATTGGGTTTGGGTTTTTTTTTTTTTTTTTTTAAGTTTATTCTGAATCCGTTTCATAGAATAGAGTAGAACTAGTTGCTCCATGGGGGTTTCCTAGACTTTAATCTCTATGGGCGCATACTATCTCATCTGGACACATGCTGCCCTTTTGAGCTCATATAGTTGGTAGGTCTGTGTAGCGTTATGTTAACTGTACAATCTTGTCTACTGTTTGCTGAAAGCTGGGCTATGAGCAGAACGTTCCAACCCAAGTGTAAAGGGTGTCTAAGGGCCAGAATCTTGGTGACCTTTTTGAAAAGTTTTGAGTTTTGTTCCAGTTTTTTCTTCCATGCTATTCAGTCCATAGTATGGTGATCTCCCTTGCAGAGTGGATAGTAGTGGTATCTGGGTCATGTAGTCTTAGAGACTGTTATTCATGTGACCCATTAGTCTTCCTAGGGTTGTTAAATTTTTTAAAATTGTGAACTGGGTGGCCAGAGCAGATCAGTTTTCTATTCAAGAGTTAAGATACATTTTGCTTCCTGCCATTGATTGTTTTCCTTATGATGGAACATTTCCCCCATTCTTTATATTTCTCACTTCCAGTCTTCCTCCTTTCCTCACCCATTTGAAAGCTGTCCTTTGTTAAATGCTGCCTTTTTGACTTCACATGGTCAACTAGCTGGTCATTGTATCTAGATACCGTAGTATTTGGCTGAAAATTGAGCCACAGAGGTTTAAGACCTGAAGGCTTTCTCTGGACTGGTGGGCCAGTGAGCCAGTGAGCCCAGTCTTAAATTGATATAGTTGATTGTGAGTTTTGTTCCATATTATTAACCCATTCATAGTGAGCCTATCCTCATATCCCTCTCAGAGCACTTCACAGTGGTATCAGGCACTATCTATCTAGTTCAGTGTTTTGTATACTCCCACCCCCACCCCCAAGGGACTGGGGACTAGTAGGGGAGTTGCAAAAGCAGATACTTTATCATGGATAATGGGTTTTAGTACGCACGTTCTTGATTGCCAAGAGGGCACTGAGTAATATTTTTTCTGAAATGTGTGGTAGACCAGATCTATTTTAGTCTCAGTAATGAAGACTGGGTCTACTGGATTGTTTCTATGCGCCTTTATTCTTATCACTGCTCTGGTCTGGGGGCAACCAACTTATATCTTAGGTGGCTGATGACGTGAATTAAGATCCAGTGCAACTTGCACAGTAGCACTTGGTGGATTATGCTATGTCAATTGACCTAGATGTCACTGTGCTTGTTTTAAAGGTACTGTTTTTTTCTTCTCTACAGTTTTTGGTGACTGACTTAAACATTGTGCCGAGCTGTGCTTATTGTGTGGAAGGCTTAAGTTGTATTCCGACTTGATTCTATTTTGCAGCAAATCTTGGTATGTCCAATTGTTAAGCATATCATTTGAAGCTCTTTCTAGGTGTTAGCACTGCCTGGTTGATAGTACCCCCAGCTATTGAGTCAATTCCATTGTTGACAACGCTGTAGAATAAGATTTCGGATAATAAATCTTTACAGGAGCAGCTGCAGTAGCCATTGTTAAGTTTTGCAGTGTCTAAGGAATTTGTAATTGAATCAGAACTAGTCCTTTAAAAAAACTCTGATGTGGAGTCTGTGGTATATCCATGAGAATCATGTTCCCATTGCACATGGCTTTTAGCATAAGTTATTTAATCATTTACCTGTTTATGCCTTTTTAAAAAAGTTCCTCTCTTCCAGCATACTTCTCAACTATCTCTATTGTCCTAGAATTATCCCTCCTTTAACTTCTACATCTTGTATTTTTTTTACTTTCTACCATGTATCTCCCTGCTTACTGGTCTCAGGGTCAGTGGTCAGGAGACTAGAGCCCAAAGCTGGCCCATCATTTATTTCATAAGTAAAAGTATTTGGAAAGGGCTGAGCCCTGGTGGCATAAGTGGTTGAGTGCGGGACTGTGGCCCGCGGGCTTGGCAGTTCAAATCCAGCGGCAGCTCTCAGGAGCGGCACTGGGTAGTGCCCACAACCACCAGAGGCAGTGATTGCCCCCCCCCCCCAAAAAAAAAAGAAAAAAAGTATTTGGAACATGGTCACACCTATTGTATATAGATCTATTTTCTGTAATGGCCAAGATGGTTAATTATATTAGAGACATAATAGAAAAAAAGTAGGGTTGCAAATCTTCATGGTAAATATTTTAATAGTGGCAGGGATTGGGAGTTTTTTTTTTTTGGGGGGGGGGGAGGGGGGTACCAAAAGCAAATATATCCTCTTTCAATTTCACTTTGAGCAACTCCTCTTTATCCCCCACTTTGCCAGACACTGAGACTTGATTTAGAGGATCTTGATTGACTCCCTTTTCCTGGCCACTTGAGAGTTGGTCAGTCAGACCCTGAGGTCACTGAAAGTTCTGAAATTTGTTTCCATACAAGTTTCTGGCTTTCCTAACTGACATTCTATCTGGTCCTACTTTTTATCTCTACTTAGGCCTTCAAGTACACATGTTTCTTTTATCTTTTAATTTCATTTTTATTTCCACTTTTGATTACAGTTTTAATGGCACCTAATCCACGTGTGATACAATTCAGTGGTTCAATTGTTTAGTCACATCAGGAAGAATTGTACTACCATTACCACAATCATTTTTAAAACACTACCCCCCCGAAGGTTAAATTGCCTTTAAAATGTGTAATTATAATCAGTTGTCCTATTCCTCCCACAGTCATTGTTTGCTCCCCAAATCCCCTCACCCTATCTCCCACGTTCACCCCCTCATCCCCCATCAACCCTCGCCTCAGTTATTGCTGTGCATCCACTCCTGTGCTTCACAAACTGGGAAACTCAGTCACAAGGGTCAATCTAGAACCCCTTCCCAGGAAAAGCAGGTGAGGAGCATCAGAAGACAATGTAAGATAAGGAAAAAATAGTCCATAACTTACCAAGGGTGTGAGAAGGAGGGTAGGGGAAGAAATGGAGAGTGGATATCAGGCTCAAGTGGGAAGGGAAGGCTTTGAAGATGATGGTGGCATATGTGCCAATGTACCTGACACTTGAGGAATGTATGGATTGTGATGAGATGTAAGAGCCCCCAATAAAACTTTTCTTTAAAAATTGAAATAAGGTGGTAAGGATAAGTTTAATGATATAAAAGTGCAAATAGTAAAAGTGCTTAATTTTTGAGGGGGGAAAAAATACATCCGAGGAGTATAGTAGGAAGATATTTTTTAAATTGGGCAAGTATGTTAACATGACTAAAAGCTTTAAGCCAAGATGTTATTTTGAGAACTAAGGTATGCCTGACCAAAGCCATACTGTCTCTCCCTCCTTGTATGTGTAAAAGCTAGACAGTGAAGACCAAACACCCCCCCCCCCCCAAAAGATGCTACTGGATTATGGTGTTAGTACCAAATATTGAATATATACCATGGATTTTTAGAGAATGACTGGATCTATTGGAAGGAGGACAGCTATGTTTTTCTTACACTGTCTGACATCTGGATATGGTAGGAGGAGAGATCCTGAAGGACAGACATCATGTTTGCTAAAGGATCCATGAGCTGGATTGCCACAATTACTGCAACAATGGACTCAAGCAGCAGGGATTGTGAGGCTAGCCTACTATCTGGAGATGTTTAGTTCTGTTACAAAGTTTTCCTAAATTAGCATTGACTTGTTCTAACAAAGTTTAGTCATATGCTAATTTAGAATCGTGATTGTGACAACTCCTAACTCTTAGGTTAGTCACACTGAAATGCAAAGTTTTATCTCAGTCTACATATTGTACTCTGGTAGACTTCACAATGTGTTAGTGTTGTGCAAAAAATACCTAGTATTAATATGTAAAATGGAAACTAGGGGCAAAACTCCAGTGTTAGGGTTCTCATGAATGTCAGTTTATTTGTATGTCACTTGGGGCATCAAGTCTTAGGTGTGTAGATTCAGTATGTGTGAGGTTTCTCCCTAATAAATGCCAGAAGTGATCCACCCCTAATTATTAGAATCAAAGTGTCCCATAAATGCCCAAGCTGTCTCAGCTGCTGCTATGTCCAGAGAGCCAGTCCTTTACATTCGACCTGTTCTAGATTTCCCTGTGTGTATGGATCACCAGAACCCATCAGATTCATGGTGCCTGGATCTGGGCCTGCCTCGGATGCTGAATTTCTGAGACGCTGTCAAGTGATGCGGAAAATGACTTTTGTGCTCCATTTAGCTCACTTTGAAAACAAGAAGGCCACTGTACCATTTCTCTGTGCTGTCCAACAGAGTAGCCCCTTGCCACATAAAGCTTTTAAGATGTCACTAGAGAAATAATTCAGTGTCTCATTGCTACTTGTCAGATTTCAGACATTTAGCTAGACCCATGGATATCTTGTTGCCCACATGGTGATCCTCTGTTATATAATGAAACTGCCCAGTTCTGCACTAGCCTCATCATATTGGCATATTCGTGTCCCATGTTACAGCTACTGTGATGAAGTGCCATTCAATGAAGGGGACTCCACCAGCCAGAGAAAGTATTTTGTTGTGCACATTCTGTCTCCCTAACCTTGTCTTGGTGTAAAGATGCCACTGAAACCTGTCTGCCATGAATGCCCCCGCTGGCACCAGTGACACAGCACCTACATCATAGCTGCATCCTTGCCACCAGTACCTAGAACTGGCAGGCAGCTGGTGGCACCTGCGGGTAGTCCTTACTATTTTGGACAGTGCAGATGAAGGACATTTGGAACATGTACATTTGTTTCTCAAGTGAGCTCTTAGTAAGTTCCAGATGGCAGTGAGGTGGTCTTTTGGACCAAATAGCTGAAGAGCTAATTATGTGCGCAGGCATATGCCACAAGAGTTGAGCTTAGAATAAAATAGCCATTCTTTGAATGAAAAGAACTTTATCGAAGATTGTACCTGAGTGAAATGCCACCAGGTCGACATAAATGTGGATCTTGATTCTACTGAAAGTTAAAATCTCAGAGCTATGAATTTCCAAAATGTTAATTGCTGCAATCCACAATAGGAAATACATTTTTATCATGACTTGGTTTATGCACGTGGGTAACTCCAAGAAGACACTGTTGTTTGAATTCAAGTAGAATACCCCACAGATTTTCTAAGGCTATCATCATTATGGAAGCAGACTGCTGTAGCTCTTGGAGCAATTGGAGGACTTGAACCGTTGACCTTTTGGTTGGCAGGCAACGGCTTTCACCCCCACACTACCAACTGCCATTGATGCCGTTGGACTCGGCAACCTTATAGAACAGGGCAGAACTGCCCTTTGGGGATTTCTCAGGCTTTAGAACTTCATGGAAGCAAACAGCTGCCCTTCATCTTCCTGCAGCAGTACAGTTGTGGATACCCTCCAAGGTGTATACACCCTGAGTTGCAGGCTAAGATTTCCAATTCTAATGGGTTTTGTTTTTAATGCTGGCATTCACTGTTTTCGTTTAGTCAGCCACAATTTGCAGTTTGAGTGAGTGCCATAAAAATACCCCAGGTAATCAGCATTTTGTTATTTGACCCCCCTGAGCACAAAAATTACAGCCTCTTTTAACTTTAGTTAAACTCTTAAGATAAAACACATTTATATTTAGATGACTCAATTAATTACCTTGTTACTTAACCAGCCACAAAGATAGCTACCCATTAGGGATAATGTTGGTTTCATATTAGGTGTTTTTTTTTTAAAGTGAAAAAGATCACAATTATAATGCACAAGTAATGGTCTACTTAGCAATAAGCCCATGTTATGTGCAGTAACATTAACATTCACCTTGGTTTAGTGTAATAGAAATGCCTACATTCACCTTATCAAATGTGAGGTCCAGCTATCAGAAGTTTCTTAATTTTGCTGAAATTCTGCTTTATTCAAAGATTTTATTTAATACCACAGTCTCCCACAAGTGTTAAAGAACAGATGCACTAGTTACTTACCTGATATTTATGGAGCACCTACTACCAGGACCAGCTTGTGCCAATTTTGAATGGAAACTCGGAAACAAAAAAGACAGGGTTCTACCTTCACGAAGATTGTATTTTGTCATTCTACAGAATGTAAATATTGCAATCTTCCATTAATACATTCACTAAACTGCTAAATGCCAGGTATTGTTAAATGCTGGTTTATGCTAATTTAACAAAAGAATAAAAATCTCTCTTAATAAAGCTTTTGTATTGGTGGGTTTGTGGATATGCTCATTTTCCCCGTTTCTAATCAGTTCACCTTAAACAATTCCATGTTGTAGAAGACGACAATTTCCATGGTTAACCATTTATCACTGTAGAGTGGTTGATCTTTCCCCATTGCTGTAGATATCAGTGGTTTTACCACACCTGACCTAGTCCCCTCTCGGAACTACTAATCTTTGCCCCTTCTGTGGATGAGGATTTTAAACAGGTAGGGTCAGATGGATTGAATTAGAACCTAACTGCAAGTGTATTCTTAACTTTTTATTTTTGAAAAGTTGCAAATAAGTTATAAGGTTAAAATAAGGATACTTCACATTCCCTTCGCCATGTACCTCAAATTCGTATTACTACATTTATTCTGTATAAATTTGGTTCCCTGTTAGCCTGTAGTCCTTCTTGTGTACATCAGTGTGTATTCCTTAAAAACTGTAGTTTGTATTTTTAAAGGGAAGTGCAATCTCTTACATAGCCATAATACATTATCCAAAGCAGAGTTACCTTGAATAAAATGATTTTATGAACATTTCTAGCAAGAATACCATAGAAAGTTGTGTTTCTCATGGCATCATAACAGTTTGACATCTCTATTGTTGAATTTGATTATTTGATTAAAGTGGTGCTTGGGTTTCTCCCACAACGTAGTAATTTTCCCTCTGTAGTGACTGAGTATCTTGCTGTGGAACTTCACTGAGACTCTGTCATGCCGTTTCTCATCAGATTTTCACCCACTGAGTTCAGTGTCC
Source organism: Nesogale talazaci (assembly GCA_004026705.1). Taxonomy (NCBI): domain Eukaryota; kingdom Metazoa; phylum Chordata; class Mammalia; order Afrosoricida; family Tenrecidae; genus Nesogale; species Nesogale talazaci. The sequence continues at coordinate 27,335 of PVJH01020667.1, read as the reverse complement.
ATTGACAGTTCTTGGCTGAAATCAGCTGTGAGGATCACCAAATCATTGTATTTATTAGTTACCATTCTGCTGTAAAAAGGACATTTTCTTTATTATTTATTTCAATCCAAACTCAGTTTCTGTTTGATTTATAAAAATAGTCCCTTACTATCATCTAATTTGATGATCAGATTCAGATTGACCCAAGGTTGGACCAGTAGGAGTACCGTCAAATGGACAGCTTTGTCCTATCATGCAGTCGCATCATGCTTTGAACGGAATTTACATTCTGGCAAAAAAAAAAATATGTCCCAGGCTCATGTTGATTTTCTATACTCTTTCATCCTTGAAAGTGGCCACTTTTCCTTGGAACCTTGAATCCTTTGGTGGAGAATGGTAATTAGTAACCATGAGCTGGGCACTAAGTTTGTTCATTGCTACTGTGCTGTCATTGCTTCTAGGCTCTTACATCAGACAGAGTTAGGAAACGTGTAGGTGCATGTTTATCTTTCTTCCTATAATCCCATATGTGTATCTTTTAAACCCTGAGTTCATACCTATCTTTAATGCTACTCCAATGATGCAGGCTTCTTTCTATTCTTTCCTATATTATTTTCTGTTTCTAGGGAGGAAACATGCTCCCATCATTCCCAGCGTATTATTTGTAGAAACTTATAGTGTGCAAAAATAGTATAATTATCAGCCTAGTCCTTTGCAAAGAGAGAATTAGTTAAATAGAATTCATCATTTGTTGAGAGTTCATTTTGTTCTCAAGTGCTAGGGCACAGAGTTCGAATTCTGTGCTCAACAATTCTCCCTCCTCTCGGTGTGCTTTTACTACCAATTAAAAGTACTATATAAAGTACATTTCTGTTGATAGTTTAAGGCCCCTGGCCTCCCTCTTGCTTTTTCCCTCCTTCCTTTTGTCCTTCCCAGTTTATTCAATCTCTCTTAAGTACGATCCCGTATTTTCTAACATATGTAATTGTGATCATTGCTGCTGTAATAAATTAGTACAGATATACAAGAATCAATAAAAAAAGTCACCTGATAGGATCCCAGTTTATGCATGCACAGGTTTATTCCAAATAAAATGCACTTAAATCTTTGAAACCCGTAGATGGCTGCAGAAAGGCTCTCTCAGTAATACACTTCTGTGACAGTCACCTAATCTGGTGTCAATTTGAATGGGATTTACATTCTGGCAAAAAAAATTCAATCATCTAAATGTAAATGAGGATTAAGAGTGTAGGGGTGGAATTTAGTCTGTCAATTTGGAGATTAATGAGACCTCCATGTGGGCATGGCTTTCTCCTGAGAATTCTGGGAAATCCGGTCATATTTCCCCCTTGGAGGTGAGACTTATGGCTCAGTCCCTTGGAGACGCTCTACTGACAAGACACAATGCTGACTCCCTGTGAGACATCCCGGAGGAGAAGCCACATGGACTTACTCTGATGGAACCAGATTTCTGAAGCTGGAAAAGACATGTAGAGAGCCTTGCCCGCACTGGGATGCTTACAGTGCCACTGGATCCAAAGGCTTTCTACCCACTGACCTGTGACTATCCTGCATTTGACATCATTGCATGTGCCTCATGAAACTGAAGAAGACTTTATAGATGGTATCAGACATATGGACTGATATCAGATTTGTGGTCTTGGATTACACTGTGTTGGTATGCTTTCTCAATATTCAATCCCTCTTTATAAACCTCTCCCTTATTTACTTATGCTTGTTTATGAATTTGTTTCCTAGTTTACCCAGAATAATACAACATCCCTTAGTCTCATTAGGGAACCTTATTAAAGCAAAAAACAACCCCCCTCCCCCAAAGTAAAAAGAAAGGTTTAGTGCAAACTAGTTTTTGAAAGATTGTACTGCTGAGTCATTTACATTCAAGGTAGAAGTTGCTTCATGGTGTTGTTTGTTTTTATTTTTAGAACCCAAAGAGATCATCTTGATACATGTTCTCTAAGAATACAAGATGATCAAGGGGACTTAGGAAAACTTTATGAAAAAAAGTCCAGGAAGATGTACCAAAGAGGGCTTGGTCCCAATGGTGTAAGTGGTTGAGTGTGGGACTGCGGCCTGCGGGCTTGGTGGTTCAAATCCAGTGGCAGCTCTCAGGAGCAATGCTGGGTAGCTCTCATAACCACCAGAGGGCAGTGATGCCCAAAAACAAACAACAAAAAAGATGTTCCAACAAATATTTTTTCTTCATGACAATGTACATGTTTACTCTCTGAGGGCAAAACAGGCAGTTCTATGAGAATTTTGTTGGGAAACAAAATTACATAACAAAGTTACATAATTGTCAATTTAAGAATCAAGAATTAAGCTAGTCAATCAGATCATAGCCAATAAGGTCTTTGTGAGGGGATGTCCTTCTCCTGAGAATTCTGGGAAATCTTGGAGCCAGGAGACACTTTCTCTCTTTGCTCACTCCCTGTGAGACGTCCTTGAGGAGAAGCCACATGGACCTACCTTGATGCATCCTGAACCCTGGACCTGGAGAAGCCATGTGAAGACCCCTGCCAATGCTGAGATGTTAATGCCACTGGATTTACAAGAATTCCCACCTGCTGGCCTGTGATCTTCCTGCATTCAGCATCATTGCATGTGTTTCATGAGTCTGAAGAGATTTTATAGATTGCTGTCAGACATATGGGCTAATACCAGACTCGTTGAATTTATTGATCTGGACTGGGCTGGGGTTGGACTGGAATAGACTGCGTTTGGATGCTTTCTTAATGTACAATTGTCCTTTGTATAAAACTCTCACACACATACATGTGTTTCTTTGGGTGTGTTTCTCTGTCAATCTTGACTAACACAGAAACCTTACCCCATTCACCCAACTGCCCTGATCTTGATCTTGCCTCTTGGAAAGAGCCACAAGTTGTGTCGTTGAGAATGCCAGACTGCTGCTTTCTCCAGTGTAAACTGAGGGTGCAGAATTCTTTGGGGGGATGGTTAGAGAGATGAGAGCACTGCCTTCAGAAGTGTGTAGACCTAGATGGAGGACCTGTTGAGAAATAATAGTTTCACATTTTGATAATTTTGTTTAATAACTTGTAACAATACTTTTGACTTCATATTTCCAGTATTGCCTGCAGTTCAGTATCTTCAGGGTAAATTTTGAGAGATGTGATGGTAGGGTTAAAAGTGTTTTATAGAGCAGTATTGTTTCCAAAGATTTGCTTGAAGTACACATTCAGTACATTCTCATTTGCTATGTATGAGGGTGACTGTTTCTCCAGAACCTGACCAACAGAGTCTGTTAATCTTTTAATTTTTGCTAATGGAAAAGAAGAAACAGCATATTGATGGGACTTCATTATACTCTTACTTTACTCTGTACATGTGTGTGATTAAATTGTATCTTTTCATGTCCTGCTTATTTTACTATCAGTTTTTCCCATCCTGGTCCTTTTGATACCGCAGGTCATTGTTACTAGGTAAACAAATGTGCAGCCTGAATGGAAACTGCTACAGCAGCAAGAAATGCTTCATGCTTATAAAACCTACAGCCTCTTCAATTTGAGTCCTTTCCCAAGGATTTCTCTCCTCCCCCCCCCCCC
>PVJH01020667.1:0-23672 GCA_004026705.1 Nesogale talazaci | reverse complement strand
AGGATATTCTCTGTTGAGTTTTCTTTATCGGCTGGTAAGCTTTGCCGCTATTTCCATTTGCTGCTGTTCTGTGTCTGACAGTATCTTTGACGTGCCTAATTTTTTGAAAAACTTATTGAATAAGCTGAAACTTAAATGTACCTTTCTGGCATTTTGTGAAAACTTCCCGTTCCAGGCCTTGTTTGCCTGTGTCGGGCCTGCTTATTCCAGTTCGAGGGTGATTGTTGCCAACTCCCAGTTGCTCCTTAGGGTCCTTTGCGAGTCCCAGTGTCACGGTTATGCCTTGGGCTGCTACTTGCTGCTTGGCTGATGGCTACCAGCAGCTGGGCCGCAGGAGAAAGATGAAGCTTTCTGTTTCCGTACGTCGTGACAGTCTCAGAAAAGAGCAGCAGTGGCTCTCCCCTGGCCTATAGACTTGCTGAGTCAGAAGTTAGCTATTACAGTCATTTTTAGTTTTGTAATGCTTCCTTATGTTAATACTTATATTTATCTCTTTTTTTTTTGGCTAGGAAATACCATTTTATTTTTACTTCCATTGGTCAGTTCATATGGTCATCTCTCCACTGCCCAGGAAGCTGGGAAAGACAAGGCAATACTTTGGTTTCCATATGGAGAGGTAGACTTTACTTGCAAAAAAGAAGGCTGACTGTCAGGTACATAACCTACAATAGCCCTTACACCTCTATAATTGCTCATAATAGAAATAACTTTCATTTTTATGACATAACCCCTGCTTATTTTATGGCATAACCCCTATTTCTTACCATGTCCAAACTTTGGGGAATTCTTCTTCTTCACTTATTAACTCTTAGTACCTTCCTTTTCACTTATGTCCACACACATACCGAGTGGAACTTTGGTCACTTTTATAAAGTGGGGTCACTTTATAAACACTACCTAAATTTTATTTTTCTTATTATATAATGTAAGTCCATCTCAGTCAAAGAGTATAAATCTTATGTCAGTCTTTTAAACCTCTGTAATCTATAGTGTTTGTATTGTATTTTATTCAGTCATGTTCCTCATGATAAGATGTTAACTGATGCTCTTAATTCTTGACACTCTGATGGATGTAAAATGATATATACCATTGGTCACTTATATTTCTCTATGGCATTTTTGACATCTTTTTATTATTATTTCAATGTATTCCTCTGCCTATTCATATTTCCTCATCTGTATATTTATGTGCCTTACTAGTTTCTGTTTTATCCTGCTATTGTTTTTTTAGAATGGCTGATATATGTGTACCCACACATGATATATGTGTACCCCACACACATACACATGTGTATATATGTATGCATATAGCACACATATTTAGCTACATGTATGCATATCGCATATAGTATTAGCCAACCCAAATATCAGCCAAGGCACTTAATTTTGCCACAAAACTGCACAAAATGTGCTGAAAAACTCAGCTTATGCATGAGTAGATACAGTATATCATACTTTTGCATATTTCACTTGCTGACTGTGATGCTTTCTCTCTAACAAATTGTGAAAGTTTGGGGTATAATATTAGTACATATGGCAATTTATTTGCATACATTTCTGCCTCTTTTCCATTCTATAATGTCCTGCTTTTTCTGCTTATGACTTAAAAAAAAATTTTTTTTTTAGGCATCACTGCCCTCTGGTGGTGGGAGTAGGAGGCCCAGCCTTTGCCCCTGTGGAGCTGAAATTGAACCTCCATCCCAGTGGACCGCAGTCCCACACACAACCACTATGCCACCCGGCCTCAGCCCCACTTTTAATACTATATTACACAGTGACTCTATTAGCCACGAGAAAAGGTCTTTCTGCTTACTACCTTGTGTCTTTGGAGAAGTCTCTCAGCTACCATGTACAGTTTTCACTTCAAAGCTGGGGAATTGCCACAGCACCTACCTCATGGTTGTGTTATTAGGATCGTGAGAGTTAATATTTCTATTTAGCAGTGTGGAGGCACACACTTTAAGTTCTGTACAAGTGTCTGTTACACAGGTAGAGAATTCTATACCCAGCTATGATATATATCCTTCATTTGCTGCGTGAAAAAAGATACTTCTAGGTATGCATTCAGAAATTGTACCACCCACTTATGTCCTCTGGACAGATCACTAAAGAAATAACTCAGACCTAAGGCGATAAACCGATTTTATCTTATAATACTATATATTTTAGCAAGTCCAATATCTTTGTAAGGAGGAAACACTCTCTTCTTCACTCTTCGTTATAGAAGCTTTCTTACATGCTTTATTATTGGAATTGAGGTTAAATGTTGCTATTTTGCCAAAAACCAAGATACCCAAACTCACTGCCATTGATTCACTTTCTACTCACATTGGCCCTATCAATCAGAGTAGAACTGCCCAGTGGGTTTTTGAGGCTGTAAATCTAAAGGCTCATCTTTCTTATTTGGACCAGCTGGTGGTATTGAAGTGCTGAACTTAGTAGTCCAATGTGTAATTCACAATGCAATCAGGGTTTCTTGGTTGGTAAGTTAGGGGAATTTGTTATTTTCTTTTGCTCCCTCACGACCCCTTTATCACTGCTGGCTTATCAAGTGGAATGTTACTCATTTTCTGCCTTGTGGCCTGTAGGTCTCCAACTCAGAAGGCAATTTATCCCCTCTGCAGGACTCTGCTCCCTTTACTTCTCTGATTTTAGCCCCAGAAGGATCTGCCCATCTATAACTTCCTGATTGATCCCCAAGGGCCAGGGATGCTAGCAGGAATATTCATGGTATGTGATATGATCTTATATCAGTGAGTTCTTGATACTCATCCCAGGGCTATTTCCATTCCCTACAGATCTAGCTTTCATCTATTCCACAGAAGAAAGAGCTCAATGAGTTCACTCCTTGAAGAGATTGGAGACTTGAGGTGTAGTTCATAAACTGATAATGTGGGTTGAGGCTGGAGTTGAGAAAGATGAGCAGCAGGAACACATCCATACAGCTATCTTCCCTGAAGTTTCCCAATCTGGAGGTTTTAATTGGACTGTTTGGGTGGCCATCTTTAAATAGCTTTTACAATAGAGAGACACATTTCCACAAGTTTTGTTTCGCTGAACTTTTGTGTCTCAAATGTGAAACCCAACTTTAAACAATTAAAGTCATTTTATTGAGGGCTCTTATGATCCATACATCAATTGTATCAAATATATTTTTACATATATCACTAACCATTTACTTTCTATTTGAGCCGTTAGACTTAGATCCTCTTTTTCCCTCCTTCCCTTACCCTCCCACCTTCATGAACCCTTATAAATTATAAATTCTTATTTTCATATCTTACATTCATTGCTATCTCCCTTGACCCACAATTCTGTTGTTCATTCCCCCTAAGGGAGGGATTATGCATCAACCATTGCAATCAGTTCCTCTTCCTCTCCCTTCTCTCCCTCCCTTCCCCTTACGTTTCTGGAATTGTTACTCCCATTTCTGTGCTGAGGGGTTTAGCTGACTTGAATTCCTTGTGTCACCAGCTCTTCTCTGTATCAGTGTAATGCTCTGGTATAGTCAGAACCAAAAGGTAATACTGGGGTCATGATAGTGGGGGGGAGGGGGTGAGAAAACCTCAGAGAACCAGAGGAATATTATGTGCTTCATTGATGCTATACTGTGCCCTGGTTGATGCAACCCTTCCGTGTGACTCTTCTGTGAGGCGATCTCCTGTTATCTTCAGATGGGTTTTGGATCTCTACTCTGATCCACCTTATTCTCAACATTATGGTTTTTTTGTTTTGGGTCTTCTAATGCCTATTACCTGGTTCCTTTGACACCTCATGATCACACAGGTTGGCATGCTTCTTTTATGTGGGCTTGTTGCTTCGCTGCTAGAGGGATGCTTGTTTAACTTCAGGCCTTTTAGACCCCCAGATGCTGTATCTTTTAATACCAGGCACCATTAGCTTTCTTTACCATATTTGTTTATGTACCCACTTTTGGAAAGATAATTTTAAAAGGTATCAATGCTTTAGCCTTCTTGGGTTGCAGTATTTTTTCTTCAAAATATTATAGACATTGTTTAATTCTCTTGGCATTAGGAAGTGTCATCAGGCCCCACTGGTGTTTGCAAGGCACTTGCAATGGACATCCACTGCAAGAGATCCATTTAAAAATTTGGAATCAAGCCAACCATTTAAAAAATGCATCCCATTCCTTTGCCTTGGAAAATACCTTTTTATTACAACAAGATTGAAAAAGATTTGTAAGTATGGATTTTAGATGAAAGCAGTCAAATAAAAGCACGCAACTGAATTTAATGACTGTGTGGGTCTAGATGTTTCACAGCAGTGTTTGAGTCAGTGCCAAAAGCATGCATCCTTGATGGATACTCGGATGGTTAGTTGCTCCTTCAGGAGCCCCACAGAATGAAACAGTGCTCGGTCCTGTTCTAGCCGCACAATTGTCCCAATGCTTGAGCCCATTGTTGCAGTCCTTCTCCTAGAGGGCCTTCCTCTTCTTCACTCTCCCCCTGCTGTACCAAGCATGATGTCTGTCTCCAGTGACTCGCCTCTCCTGACACCAAGCATGTAAGACAGAGTCTCTCAATCCTGCTTCTAAGGCGCATGCTGGCTGGGGACAGTCTCGTGCTTGTCAGTCCACGGAACTTTCAATATTCTTCACCAGCCCCACAATTCAAAGACATAATACAAAGTTGTTTTTTTTTTTTAAATATAAAGTACAAAAAATTTTCATGCATACAATATTTGAATATATTTCATCGAAAATTGAAAATGAAACATTACAAATTATTTTATACATAAAAACGTTATAAAACAGTCAAAATTATGTGTTGAAATTTAAATAAAAAGTGCAAACATGATTAATGGCTCAACTAAAAATATTTGAAAGTTAAGGGAAACATTTAACTTCTAAAATTAAATATTTTGTATTAATGAAATAGTTATATAAAGAAATAGAACTTTATATAAATGTTTTATAAAAGTAAAACTATTTACAATTTTGGTGTTGTATATGTAACTTGTTGCCAAGGTAAAGAATCAGAAGCATCATACATGTGAACCTCTATTTATTTATTTATTTCTCTCAACTATTTATAAGCAAATTTAGGGATAATAATTGTTTCACAAAGTCCCATCACTCTTGTGACTGCCTTCCAATCTATGTCATTTAATTTGGATCTAGTCTCTTTTTCTCATGGTAAGCAGATAGCTCTGTCCTTTCCCCTTCTGTCACTGATGAGTTGAGGAAACTTCTCCATTGTAGAATGGGCCAACAATCTGGACTTGTCCGATTGACTGATTTGTTCCTCTCTTCCAAGTAGTCCTTAAACTGGAAGTTTGTTTGAGGGCTTGATTAAAGTTATCGCAAAGCATCTTTGGGCAAGAATGCATTGAATTGATGCCATGTGCTTCAAATTGCATCCCATCAGGCTCATAGTCACCCAGTAGGACCAAGTACTTAACCCACTGCAAAATCAGATCTCTTTCTCCCATTTGAAGCACATGGAGTCAAGTTCAATCACTTGGTTAAGATGATATTACCATGATGCTGAGTTGTAAAAATAAGCATATTGTCTGAAGGGTGATAGTTAGGTGTAATACTATGTCAATATTATTTTCCCCAGCAACCTTTTAGCATCCTTTTCTGAATTATTTCCCTGAAGTTTGTAGGAAGGATATTTTCAACAAATTTTAAAAAAGTATTTAATTTTGATAGATCATTTTATCAGGGGCTCTTGCAAAATCCAAACATCAGTTGTATCAAGCACATTGGTACATATGTTGTCACCATCAGTTTCAAAATATTTTCTATTTGACGCTTCAGTATCAGCTTCTCCTTTACACCTTCCCTCCCTCACTTTCTCACCCTCAAGGGCCTCTGATAAATTATTATTTTCATATCTCAGCACATCATTCTTTCCACATAATTTAACTGACATTTTTTTGTTAAAAAAGAATTTCTTCTCATCAACTTTAAATGAACTATATATAGGTCTATCCCAAAGGTGGAGTAAATGTTTAATTCATTTTAACTGTCAATTTAAAAGATATAATTACCTCTGAGGGATGAGAAGGGCTTAGGGATAAGACATGAATGAAATAAAGATTTCTCTGAGTACATTCAGATATAATTTTGATGGTTTTAAGTGAATATACTTTATATAGCCCTTAGAAATAAACTAAAAAGAGGATGGACACCCTCCCCCCCCCCCCAAGGTGCCCACTGAGGACATGTGGGAGCATGAGCAAGAGTGGTGAAGAAAGCTGATGGTGCCCAGCTATCAAAAGATATAGTATCTGGGGTCTTAAAGGCTTGAGCAAAAACAAGCAGCCATCTAGCTCAGGAGCAACAAAACCCACCATAAAAGAAGCTCACTTGCCTGTGTGATCATGAAGTGCTGAAACAATCAGGCATCAGGCATCAAAGAACAAAAATCAAAATCAATGAACCAATTAACTCCCAATATCGCTTAAGACAAATGGATACAGAGGCAAACAGAATAGAAGATAAGATGGTGCCCAGCTACCAAATGATTGAATGTCTAGAGTCTCAAAGACTCGAAGATAACAGTCGCCATTTAGCATGGAGACAGCAAAGCCCACAGGGAAGAAGCACACCATCAAGTGTGATCAAGAGGGCCCAAAGGGAGCAGCTATCGAGCATCAAAGAACAGGAATCACTTCATTACGAGTGAGGGGAGCAGCAGGATGGGGACCTAAAGCCCACTGGTGAGTAATTGGCCATCCCTTTACAGGGGAGCCACGGGAAGGAGACAGACTAGTCAGAGTGCAGCCAGGCAGTGATGAAGCATACAAGTTTCCTCTAGTTCCTGAGGTCTCCCTACCCCCCAACCATCATGATCCCAACTCTACCTTGCATATCCGGATGGACTGGAGAAGGTACACTAGTGGAGAGGGGGGCTGGAGATATGGGGAAATCAGGATGGATGAGCCCCATCAGGCCAGTGGTTAGATTGGAACTACTGGATGGGTGGAGAGAAGGTGGGGTAGAGACGGAACCAACTGCAAGGATCTGCATATGACTTGTCTGGAGAACGGGCATCGGGGGAGTGGGTTGAGGGAGGTGTCGGGCAGGGTAGCATACTACAGAATAGTAATAATTTATAAAGTATTGAGGGTTGATGGGGGAGGGAGAGCAGGGGAACAGGGGAGGGGTTGGAAGAACCGACACCAGGGGTTGGAGAAAGGACGGATGTTTGGAGAATGATGACGGAAGCGGACGTGTGAGGGTTCTTGTCACAGTATATTTATTTATGTATTGAAAAATGATGTACGTGCCCCTAATTAAATGATTTTTAATTAAAAAAAAGATGGAAACTACATATAACTCAAATCAGCTTGTGTTTCATATTGTTAAGATATATATAGTGAAAGTCTCTTAAGTAACTTGAATATGAATCTCTGGAATATAAGACTCTTAATGGAATACATTGTAAAAACAAAAGGTAAAGAAATCATAAACCTTACCAGATGATTTTATTACTCTTAATAAATTAGTTTTGGATGATCAGGAACCAAGGTATTCAGTACCAGAGAAAAAGAAACCCAAATTTCTGAGAGATCACTTAACATTATATGTGAATTCTAAATACTGATATGAACTAGTTTTAAAATATTTTAGCATTATTCCTACTTTGCTTATTGAAAGAGTATAGAGTTCATGTTGCCCAATTGGTAAAAGTAAATTTCCCAGGTATTTGTGTTTTCTTGTAAAATTTACTCTTAACTTCTGGCAAACTTTCAAAGCTGGTTAAAGCCACCTCTTTGTCTCTCAGATGCCTGAACCTGTGCAGCCAAACCTAATGGGACAAACCATTACCTTCATTAGCTGACGTCCCTGAATTTTATGAGGGCCTAGATGCTGTCTGAGAATCCTAGTAGGGATAGCTATGTACTGTCCTATCCTCCTGATGATTTCACACGTTGTTCTCTTTCCTTACATTTCCAAGTCACTCCCTTTGTCTTCACATTGATGATTGTGTTTTCTAATTGTGTGAGAAATGGAAACATCAGAAGAAAACATCTTAGGCCCACATCATCACATATGTGTTAGTCTGGGTAGACTAGAGATACAAATACATAGGCTTGCATATGGATCTAAGGGAATGGTTTATATGCAAAAGGAATGGAACACTGAGAAAGCATCCCAACCCAGTCCAGTTCAAAGTCATAAGTCGGATATTAGCCCATTTACCCAATACCAGTCTATAATGTCTCCTTCCAACTCACGAAGTCACAGGCCAGTGGGTGCAGAATCCCAGTGCTGGCAGGGGTCTCCCCATGGCCCCTCATTTCCGGGGCTCAGGGTTTATCAATAGCATCCAATGGAGGCAGAAACAACTCATCGCTGGCAGGGGTCCCCGTGTGGCCTCTCCAGCTTCAGAGATCTGGCTTCATCAGGGCAAAGCCATGTGGTTTCTCCTCCGGCTCCTCAGACACTGCCATCTTGTCTTGTCTGTGATTAGTTTCTGAGACTAATTCCCAACAACCGGGGAGATAGCTTCTCATCTTCACGAGGGAAATATCGCGAGATTTCCCAGATGTATCAGGAGAAGGCCATGCCCACACAGAGGCCTCATTGGTTACTCGATGGCTATCCCTAGGTTAACAGGCCAGACTCCACCCCTACATCTCAATCATGAAATTAACGTAAGCATGTGACCGCCACAACATATAACCAAGTATGCAATTACAGACCTGTACCTGTCACTTTATCTGTTACTATAGAACCTCCCGACCCTCCAGGTATATAGCCGCCTCAATCCCTCTCACCTTGTCTAAGGGCATTACTCCATTCCTCTCCATCATTGTCAGTTGATCCTTTGGAAAACCAATCCGAATCCTTTTCCCTCTGCTAGAGTGTGCAAGAGGATTATATGCTGCAATAAATCGTTCACAAAAAACCAAGTCTTGTATGAGACCACCATTTGAAAAGTCAGAGAAGGTTTTCATGCTAACAGAGACATTCTTTGTTGGTTGCTAAGGATGTGGGGTGGGTGCTGGGGATAGTAAATAACTAACTAGAGCTGAGAAAACTTAACGTGGGTGAAGGAGAAGGCACAATAAAATGTGTCATTTCTGTTTCTGTAGAACCCATCAGAGCAGCAGCCACATCAATTTGTAGAACATTTCTCTCACAAGAAGGTTTCCTTACCCCCCTGTCAATATCCTCTACAAAAGATAACTATTTTTTATTCTCCTCATTACTTAGATAAAAAGATGAGGCTCTCCACTTCTATTAAAATTTTGGCCTAGAGGTCATTACTTAATAGTCTTGCTTGATTTTATTCATATAAATATAGTAAGTACTGTGGTGTCTGGTCTAGTTCATTCAATGCAATGCAATTCACCATTTGGTTGCAAGTATCACTAATTTATTTTTTTATTCTTGAATTTTAGGTCGATTCCACAACTTATTTGCTTAACTATGAATAGAACTGAGTGGCTTCTACTTTTAAAAAATATAGCTATTTTTATTCTGTATTTCTTTTTTTTTTTTGGGGGGGTGGGCATCACTGCCCTCAGGTGGTGGGAGTAGGAGGCCCAACCTTTGCTCCGTGGAGCTGGAATCAAATCTCCATCCCAGTGGGCCGCAGTCCCACACACAACCACTACACCACCGGGGCTCAGCCCTGTATTTCTTTTTTTTTAAAGAATCATTTTACTGGGATTTGTACAACTCTTATCACAATCCATATATGCATCCATTGTATCAAGCAAATTTGTGCATTTGTTGCCCTCATCATTCTCAAACCATTTTCTTTCTACTTGAGCCCTTGGTATCAGCTCCTCCTTCCCCCTCCTTCCTCATTGCTCCCCCCTTCTTTATGAACCTTTGATGATTTATAAATTATTATTATTTTGTCATATCTTACTCTGTTCGATGTCTCCCTTCACCCACTTTTCTGTTGTCTGTCCCCCAGAGAAGAGGTTATATGTAGACCCTTGTAATCAATCCCCACCTTCCCTCTACCCTTCTGGTATTGCCACTCTCACCACTGGTCCTGAAGGGATCATCTATCCTGGATGTCCTGTGTTTCCAGTTCCTATCTGTACCAGTGTACATCCTCTGGTCTAGCTGGATTTATAAGGTAGAATTGGGGTCATGATGGTGTGTGTGTGGTGAGCAGAAGCATTTAAGAACTAGAGGGAAGTTGTACGTTTCATCATTGCTATACCACGCCTTGATTGGCTCCTCTCCTCCCCGTGACCCTCCTGTAAAGGGATGTCCAGTTGCCTACAGATGGGATTTGGGTCCCCAAGCTGCATGCCTCCTCATTCACAAAGATCTGATATTGCTTGACCCTCTTTTCCTCTTACAGAGCTAGTTGGCGGTTTTTCCTTTGGAAATAAAGATTAAAAACATTTAGCCTACTGATGCCTTAATTAATGTAATGTTATTTTGAAATTTACCAGTAGCTGCTTCATTTCCTACCCTAGGTTTATACTTGAGACAATAAGTTTCCCCAGGTTTTTTTGTGGTAAACTTGGTGCCTTGGATTATACTCAGGCCGGCTTATACTCGAGTATGTATGGTAAAACAAAACCACAAGACACAAAAATTGCAACATTGTGCAACAATTTGTAGTATTAAGTATTATCCCATCTGAATGTAGAAACCATCTTAAGTTAGATTTGGTGCTTTGAACAATAATGATCAAAAGTCAGATGAGTTGTGGGATGGTACCATGAAGAAAGCAAAAGGGTTATTTTAAAAAAAAAAGAAAGGAACAAAATAGTTGCCAGAAATTCTGAAACTTGCTTGAGAATGAAAGAAACTTGCTAGTGAATGAAAGAATAAAGAAAGAAAGTGTATAGTTTGAAGCCAGCAGCCTCCGTCTGCAAGAACGAGGAGAATCTCTGTGTCTGTAGAAAAGTGACAGTCTTAGAAACCCACTGGAGCAGTTCTGCCTTGACCTATGAGTCGGATTTGATCACTGTGAGTCAGAATCTACTTGATGGCAGTGTCCGTTTGTTGTCTTTTGGTGATATTGGTAAAAATAAGACGTTAATTAAGAGAGAAGATGGCATCTGCTGTCTAAGAGAAATGGGGGAAATTTCAATGAAGAAAAACTACACTGGTTTCCTGGAGCATAAACTCGTGGTGGTGGTGGGGATGTGAACTTGGGACTTATGCAGCTTCCTCAGGCAGAGTAAGGAAAGACGGGCCCTGCTTTCCTTTCTACTGGAAGAACCTTCTCTCTTGCACATCATTGTTGCATTTATTATGTGAATGGACACATGCCACCCTACTCTCAAACGTTGCAGAGGGAAATAAATTTTCATGGCTACAGTTCAAAGACACCTCATAAAGTCTCCTCAGTAACTGCTCTCCAAACTCAAAGAGCTCTCTGTCATTGAGTGTATTCCAACCCAGTAACTGTGGCAGTCATGACTCTGGTGCCAACTTGATTACGAGTGTAGGGGTGGACTCTAGCCTGTCAATCTGGAGATAGCCAATGAGACCTCTGTGTGGGCATGGCTTCCTCTGGGAATTCTGGTGTGGAGGTGAGAGATCATCTGTTGAGGCCTTAGGAGACATGGCAGCTGACAAGATGGCGGCATGCTGCTAGACCCTGACTCCTGGAGAAGCTGGAGAAGTCACATGAGCTTACCATGATGGAACCAGACCTCTGGGGATGGAGAAGCCATGTGGTAACTCCTGCCAGTACTGAAATGTTTGGAAGACCACAGGGAGACCCCTGCCTGTGCTGAGGTGTTTCTACGAACACAAGACCGACTCACTGGCCTGTGATTGTCCTGGCATCATTGCATGTGCTTTGTGAGTCTGAAGGAGACTTTATAGGTTGGTTTCAGACATATGGGCTAATATTGAACTTATGGACTTGGACTGGACTGGATTGGGATGCTTTCTCAATGTTCCATTCCTCTTGTATATAAACCTCTTCCTTAAATAAATATGAGTGTTTGTGAGTTTGTTTCTCTAGTCTACCAGAACTAACACAGCGACCCCATGGAACTGTCCCTGTGGGCTGTTCCATACAGAGCCCTGTGGCGAAGTAGTTACAAGTTGGGTTGTGATCCATAAGGTCAACTGTTTGAAACCACTCGCTGCTCCAAAGGAGAAAAATGTAGTTTTCTACTCCCATTACCAATTGCAGACTTGGAAACTCAAAGGGACAGTCTACTGTGTCCTACAGGATCATCGTGAATCAGCATTGACATGATGGCAGTGAGTGAGTTAGCCTTTATGGCAGTTGAAAGCCTCCTTTTTCTCCCGACAAGTGTTTGGTAGTTTTGAACTGCTGACCTTTCCATTAGCAGCTCAAGGTGTGACTCACTATGCCACATTCCTACACTTTGCTCTCCTCCTACTGCTCTCCACGAGCCTTTCAGATTTTAGTTTTATTTTTTTCCTCTCACCCGCCTTTTTTTTTTTTTTCAGATGAACTTGCTTTTTCACTAAGGACTCCAAGTTCATTCTGTTTTACCTTTCTTTGTTTTATTTTTAGCCACTCGGACCACTATTTCGACTTTGAGGAATAAGGAATCTAGAGTTTTTTTTTTTTTTTAAGAAGTACGCTGTATATATTTACACAGCTTATGTCAAGAAATGAAATCAATAACCATATCCTATTATATGTTTCTCTTTCTTTCTCTTGCCCTCCCATTCTTCCTCCTTCCTTCAGAAATATCCTATCCCCCCATCTTCCAGTCCTGGCCCTGGTCTCCTCATAGTCTTCAAAGTCTTGTCTTTTGGTGTATAATCCACATTTCTTGTGGTTTGCAATGGAACTGCATCATCCTTGACACCGTGTGGTCTAAACCCCCTTGTTCAGCTGATCTCATCTGCCTTTGCTCGTCCTTATAATCATGCTGCTGTTAAGTATTCACCCATGTAAAACTGATTAATCGTGCTAACCATGTTCTCTAGTTTTGCTCATGCCCTGCATCGTTTAGGAGAGCTGCCCTTACCTTAGTGATGCATACTGCCCCACAGTGTGATTGTTCCACAGCTCATTCACCCATTCCTCGATACTTAGGGATTTTGGTTGTTCCCATATTTTTGCTAGTATGAAAATTTCTGCAATAAGCATAGGTATGCATGTGTCTGTTTGTGTTGTAGTCTTTCTTTTTTTAAAATAAAATTTTACTGTGTTTTCGGTGACAAAATCCGTTCTTATATTCCCATAAATTATTGTTCTACCTTAGTGTCAACATTATCAGTTTTTTGAGGCATACTATTAAGTGACTTTCATGAGGCCTTTAGTAATTTTAGTAACTTTGGTAATTTTTATAATAATGACCTTAAACTAGTCCATGGTATAGAATATTGTTGAGACAGGGGAAATATTGATATATGGAAAAACTCGCTTCCCTGAAGTGAGGTTCTACAATCATCAATATTAACACCTCCACCGTCTGACCCCCACTGTATGCTCAATTTCTGACTGAGTTATTTTTCTTTAGGTGTAGTTTTGTATAAAAAACTCCCATCGACATTTTTCACTCTTTATGAGTTTAGAATCTTGGCTTTATGGTTCACCTTTGTTTGTGTCTCTGTTGAGTCATTCCTGTCAGCAGCTTAAAAAATAAAACCCTCATTTGAGTCATTTCCCTGTTGCCATTTTCAACCGACATTTTCAAAAAGTTGCCTTTCTCCTTGCATTCATTTCTTCTCATTCTTGCATAAAATCACTTCAGTAAGGCTTAACCTGACCTACCGTGTCTCACTTCTGTTCTTGCTTTTCTACATTTCATTAACACAAACACCTAGAATATTCCTTAAAATGGCCCTTTAAAAATTATAACTTCTCTGTTTAAAATCCTGCAATATCTCTTTATTTCTTACAAGAAAAGCTAAAGTTCTCTCAATGAGAGCCTCTCTCACCTATTACCATCGAGTCAAGCCCCACTCACAGCAAGCACCCCCCCCACCCCCTCCCCACCCCCGTTTCTAAATCTTTACAAGAATAGAAAGGTTCACCTTTCTTCTGAAGAGCAATCAATGGTTTTGAGTTACTGATGTTGTGGTTCACAATCGAACCGCATCCTCCTTGACACCGTGTGGTCTAAGCCCCCTTGTTCCGTTGATCTTATCTGTCCCAGTACTCTGTACTTGGCTTATGCTTTCCTGCCTCTCTTGTCCCCATGACATTTCTTGCCTGCACCACCTCAAGGCATTTGCTCTGCTTTGCCCTTCCTGGAACCCTCTTTCCCAAATGATGATTTCCTTCGCTCCCCTTCACATCATTAGTCAGTGAGACATAATCTGACTGTAAAAACCACACCTACTGCTGAGCCCTGGTGGCCTCGTGGTTGTGTGAAGGACTGCAGCCCACAGGGTGGATGGTTCAAATCCAGCAGCAGCTCTCCAGGAGCAAGGCTGGGCTTCCTACTCCCACCAGGCCAGTGATGCCACACACACACACACACACACACACACACACACACACACACACACAAAACCACACCTATTGACCTTGACTTGCTTCTGACTCATGGTAACTCCATGTCATCCAAAGAAGACCTACTCCACAGGGTTTTCTTGCCCATCGTATTTATGGAAGCAAATCACCAGGCCTTTCTTTTGCAGCAGCTCTGGATGAATTTGAACCACCAACCTTTGGGTTCGTAGCTGATTGCAAACCATTGGTGTCACCCAGAGACCTTGAGTGGAGTCCTGGTGGGGGAGTGGCTAAGCGTTGGGATAAGCTGCAGTTCAAAACCACCAGCAAAACCCCTGGGGTGGGGACAGACTGGGCTTTCTAGTCCCATAAACAGTTACAGTCACGGAAACCCACAGGGGGTCGCTTGGAGTCAGCCTTCACTAGATGACACTGAGTGTGGGACCTTCAAACAGTTGCTTTTGAATAACTTCTGATGCATGGTGACCTCATGTGTTTTAAAGTAGAACTGCATTCCGTAGGATTTCTTACTTTCTTAATACAATGTATTGTGGTTTGGGAGAAAGTTCACATAGCAAATTCGGTTACCATTCAACGTTTACTGCACATTGTATTCGGTGTGACTGGTTACATTTTACACAGTGAGTCTCGTTCTTCTCATCCTTTCCTTTCTAGGTGTCCTGTTCCAGCAAGAGGGGAACCAGATGCCAGGACTTCCCTTCTCTGCTTTGGGTTATAGAAATGCTGACCATTTGCTCCTCTCCAATAGATAATCGTTCAGAGGAACACACTGCTCACGGGTGAGGGGGTGCGATTTAAAATCCTGTTTATTATTTAGGTAAAGCACGATCCTGTGGCCTAGTTTTGGTTAAAGGTTTAAAGAGTTTTCTCAGGGGGATAACGTCAGGAGTGCTCCATTATCAACTGGTCAGTAAGTCTTTTTTTTTTTTTTTTAATTTTTTAAATCAAAGTTCTGTTCCACATTTTGCTTCCATTCTCTCAGGATCTATCCAGAATGGGGCAGTGGAAAATCCTGGAACTGGTGCTCCTCTCAGAGGAAATGAGGTCATGATTAGGGTAGCCTTGTAATCCTGTAGACTCGTTTTTTCCCTTTTCCTGAGTCTTTGCTATTCTTCCTGTTCCTTTACTCCACACAATAGCGGTCTTAGAGAGCCACTAGGAGCTTCTTAGATCCTAGACCCTCTTCAAACGATGGTTTGAATACGTTTATTTGAATTATTCGGTCACGTGGTTGAGTTGTCTTAGGAGACTCTTGTCCCAAGTCTCCAGGGCTTGAAAACCAGCCTTGTGAGGTGTCCAGTAAATAGCTGCTTTTATGCCCCCTCTGTGCTTATGTATGAATGCATGCACATCTAAGTGTATACTTTTAAAGTCTATAAGCAAACTAACTGTCAGATCTGTCACTGTCAAGTTGAGTCCAATTCACAACGACCCTCGGTTGCTGATGTCAGATGCTCTCGAGTCAACTCCAGCTCACAGTGACCCGATATACAGCAGAACAAAACACTGCCTGTTCCTGCACCAGCTTCACAGCAGTTCTCATGTTGGAGTCTACTGTAGCAGCCACCGTGTCAATCCATCTCACCCAGGGCCTTCCTCTTTGTCACTGTCCCTCTCCTTGGCCATGCACAGCATTCTTGTCCAGAGATTGGTCTCCTTTGACAGTTTGTCAAAGTACATGAGACCAAGTCTCCCCATCTTTGCCTCTATGGAGCATTCTGGTTACACTTCTTCCAAGATAGCTCTGTTCTTTTGGCAGTCCATAGTACTTTCGATATTCTTTGTCAGCATCATAGTTCAAATGCATTGATTTTTCCTCTGTCTTCCTTATTCAGTGTCCAACTTTCATCTGCATATGGGTCCCCTGGAAAAGACCATGACCTCAGCTCAGGCGCACCTTAGTCCTCAAAGTAGCACCTTAGCTTTTCAACGCTTTTAAGAGGTCTTGAGTAGTCGATTTCTCTAATGCAAAGCATTGTTTGATCTCTTCATTGCTGCTTCTGTGAGCATCGATTGAGGTGTCAAGTAAGATGAAATCCTTGACAGCGTCAATCTTTTCTCCATTGATCATGATGTTGCCTATTGGACCACTAGGGAGGATTTTTGTTTTCTTGACATTAAGTTGTAATCCATACAAAAAGGCTGGGATCCTTGATCCTCAGTAGCAAGTGCTTTAAGTCGTCCTCACCTTCAGCAGTCAAGATTGTGTCATATCGCAGTGGTACTAAGTTCTCCTCCAATCCGGATGCTTCATTCTTGTTCACATAAGTCAACTTCTCTGATGATTTGCTCATCATACAGATTAAATAAAGATGGTGCGAAGATTCAACTTTGTCGCACAACTTTCCTGACTTTGTACTATGTAGCATCCCCTTGTTCTTTTTCTTAACAGTTTTATTGGCATATAATTTACACATCACACCATTCAATAACTCAATCATATTAAGAAAAATTGAACAAACATCACCACATCAATTTTAGAAGATCCCTACCCCCAAATGGTTAAATCACCTTTTAAATGAGTTGTGCAATCACAATCAGTTCTAGTTCTCGCTCCCCTCTCCCTATTCTTTTCACATGATTGCCTCTTGATCTATGTACTACAGAAGCACAATGAAGTATTTTGGAATTCCATTCATCTTAAGATTATCCATAGTTTGTTAAGATCCATACAGCTGAATGCCTTGGCATAGTTGTTGGAACACAAGGAAATCCTTTTTTTAAAAAAAAAATTTGAATCATTTTCTTGGGGGCTTGTACAACTCATCACAATTCATCCATCCATCCATTGTGTCAAGCACATCTTCAGGCATAGGGGCGACTGTCCAAGTAGTTGGAATTGGGGCTGGCCCCTCAGACCTCTCTTTTGGTTCATGTCAGCATGTTGCATTCACATCTTGGAGCACTGGGTTGAATCTAGTCCTTCTTTCCCTGTGGAGATATAAACAATACCCTCACCTTGGTGGGTTAATTGTGGGTTAATTTGTTGCCCTCATCATTCTCAAAACATTTGCTTTCTACTTGAGCTCTTGGTATCAGCTCCTCACTTTTTTTCCCTCCCTCCTCACCCCCTTTCCTTAGGTACTTTTGATAATTTATAACTTACCATTTTGTCGTGTCTTACATTGTCCGTCTCCTCTCATCCACTTTTCTGTTATCTATCCCCCAGGGAGGAGGTTATATGTAGATCTTTGTGATCAGTTCCCCCTTTCTACCTCATCTCTCCTCCACCCTTCTGGTATTGCCACTTTCACCACTGTTCCTGAAGAGTTCATCTGTCCTGGATTCCCTGTTTCCAGTTCCTGTCTGTATCACTGTACCTCCTCTGGTCTCGTTGAATTTATAAGATAGAATTGAGATCATAGTGGTGTGTGTGTGGGGAGCAGAAGCATTTAAGAACTAGAGGAAAGTTGTATGTTTCATCACTGCTATACTACACCCTGACTGGCTCATCTCCTCCCCATTACCCATCTGTAAAGGGATATCTAGTTGTCTACAGATGGGATTTGGGTCCCCAATCTGCATGCCCCCTCATTCACAATGAAATAATTTTTTTTTTTTGTTCTTTGATGCCTGACACCTGATCCCTTTGAACCTCATGATCACACAGGCTGGTGTGCTTCTTCCACGTGGACTTTGTTGCTTCTGAGCTAGATGGCTGCTTGTTTACTTTCAAGCCTTTATGACCCCAAATGCTAAATCTTTTCATAGCTGGGCACTATCAGCTTTCTTCGCCACATTTGCTTATACACCCACTTTGTCTTCAGTGATCATGTCAGGAAGGTGAGCATAATGGAATACCAGTTTATAGAACAAAGTGTTCTTGCATTGAGGGAGTGTTTGAATAGAGACCCAATATCCACTTGCTACCTCAATACTAAACCTATAAATATATGCATATAGATCTATTTCCCCATCATCATATAAAACTGTATTTACATATATCCATGTCTGTACTTAGATGTCTATAAATACCCTTTGCCTCCTAGTTCTTTCCTCTATTTCCTTTTATTTTCTTCTTGTCCCACTCTCATTCTCAGCCTTCATTTGGGTTTCACAAATTTCTTTCAGTTACATTGCCTTGAACAAGCCCTACCAGGGCTCATACAGCCTCCTCAACACTGGTTTTGGATCACTTGCTATTCCCTTGTCCTTGGGTTTGTTTACACCACTTCCCTTTCCCCACCTCCCCTTCTCCCATGTCCTTCCTGGAACTGTTAGTATCCTTGTTTTCTCCTCCAGGTTGTTTATCCTGCCTATCTTATCTTGATAGACTAGCAGAGATAATAATATACACAAAAACAAGACAGAACAAGACAAAGCAACAACCACAAACCAATGACAAAAAAAAGAGAAAAGTCTATAAATACTTCAAGGTCTGTTTGTTGATCTTTATGAGTGTTTTCCAGTTGAGTCCAATGGTGTGCCTCACCTTGACCCCAAAGTCAATTTTTGGTCCTCCCTCAGGATTTGCTTGCTCAGCTCTCCTTGTTGTTTTCTTGTATGCCCTTAGTGTTTTGCCTACGTGTGGTTGGGTCAGACCGGGTGCAAATCCCACACTGTGTTTCCAGTGTTGTCCTCTGTAGGGCTATGGGGTCAGCGAGGGATGTTGTGTCTTGTGGTGGGGCCCGCCATATAATCCTTTCTGCTCATTGGCTGTGCTGAGCAGGGATATCGTCCTCAGGGCTTGGTGGGCTAGGATATACTCCTCTTCCCCTCCCCCCCCCCACTTTATTTGCTCCTGTGTATTCTGATCAGACATGTCCCTCTCCCTGAGCTCTGGCTTCAGAGCTGTCCTCTGAAGTAAAATTCTTCAGGCATAGGGGCGACTGTCCAAGTAGTTGGAATTGGGGCTGGCCCCTCAGACCTCTCTTTTGGTTCATGTCAGCATGTTGCATTCACATCTTGGAGCACTGGGTTGAATCTAGTCCTTCTTTCCCTGTGGAGATATAAACAACACCCTCACCTTGGTGGGTTAATGCCCTGTTCTCCCACTACCTATTTCTTTCTTTTTTTTTTTCCCTCCTCCCCCTCCTCCTTTTTAGTTTACTATCATATGTATCCCTGGATTTGGTCTGTCCCCTGCTACGGTACCTGGACCTCACCCCAGGAATGTTTGTGTACTGTAACTTTCCCCCTATACCTCTTTTGCATTTTTTTAATAGCGGACTGCAGTGGACTCGTGTTGTATTTGTTCTTTTGTGCTTAGCTTACACCATTTAGCATGATTTCCTCCAGTTCTTCCTATGTAGCGATGTGTTTCATGCGGTCTTCACTGCTTTTTAGAGATGCATAGTACTCCATTGTATATAATGTACCATAGTTTTAAAAATCTGTTCATCTATTGATAGAAATTTGGGTTGTTTCCAATGCCTTACAATTGTGAACTGTGTTGCGATGAACATTGGAACACAAATGTCTGACTGTGTTTTGTTTCTTTTCTGTTCTGAGTATATGCCCAGTTGGGGGATTGCGGGTCATATGGTAGCTCAATTTACATTTGTTTTAGATATCGGCAAATGATTTCCATCATGTCTGTACATACCTACAGGTCCACCAGAAGTAGATGAGAGTTCCTGTCTCCCCAGAGCCCCTCCAACACTTGTTGCTTTCTGATATTTTGAATTGGACTATCTTTGAGGGTGTTAGATGGTATCTCATTGTTGTTTAAATTTGCATTTCTCTTAAGGTTAATGATTGGGAACATTTTCTCATATGTTTCTTGGCCATTAGGGTTTCTGTCCCTGTGAAACTTCTATTCAGTCCTTTGCCCACCTCCTCAGTGAGAAGTTAGTTTTTTTTTTTTCTTTTTGGAATCTAGTGGAGTATTGTAGATTAAGTAAACATCTTTTTTGATATTCTCTGTTTTGAGCCAAGATCCATGTAAAATCAGTGATGATATACCTTCTTTCATATCTTCTTCGGAATCTGGCCTGAACCCTTGGGTGCTCCCTGTCAATGTACTGTTATAACCATTGTTGGATGACTTCAACAAAATTTTACTTGCATGTGATATTAATGATATTGTCCTATCATTTCAGCATTCTGTTGAGTCACTTTCCTTTGGAATGGGCAGAAATAAGGATCCTCCAGTCAGTTGACCAAGCATCTCTTTCTCAAATTTTCTGATTTAGACAAGTAAATCCTTCTTGTCCTTCACCAGTTTGTTGAAGGACAGTTGGTATTCCATCAATTTCTGGAGCATTGGCTACAGCTAATCCTTTCAGTCCAGCATGAACTCCTTCCTTCAGTACTCATGTGCTTCTATGTTTTTGTTCATTGGTTTTTTTTCTCATCTTAAAATGATTGAGTGCCAAGTAGTTCTTTTGAGATAGTAAAGCTCGTGATGCAGAAATTGAAGCGTTCTATCAATGTTTTCACTCTGAAATTAATCAAACATGTCATTAAGATGCATTTACAAGTATTGGCAACTGGAGTACAGCAACCATCTAGTACATTCTTGATAACTATCTCTCAGAAATAGTGTCTACACAATATAAAGATCAAATTTGTACTATGTTTCTCATTTTTTAATCCATTGGCACAAAATGGGTAACTTTCCTACTTTGTCACCGGAAATCAGTCAGCTATGCTGTACTTTTCTATTTCACAATACTGCAACAGGAAGTGTGTGCCTTATTGTATTCTGCAAGAAAGGACAGTAAACCTGCATTAAAATTACTTAATAAATTTATAGAATTTTTTTTTTAAAATTAAGATTTGCTAAATTTCTTTTAAATGGTGGAAAAAAATCAATTTTAAGGCATGACCGAGTAAACCTGAACATATTTTATGGTGAGGTAACTTTGTTTAGCACATTATTGTGCATTTTTAGAATCAGTGTCAAATACATGTCCCAAATAATCTCTGAAACAGAATATCCAAGTTCATACCATTCCAACTCACAATAACTGGCTGGTCAGACAGAAAGAGCTGCAATGTGTTACTCAAAAGCTATATATTTGTGTCAACTTTTCAAAGATAGAAACATATAGTTTGAATAACAGCAGCTAGCCTTGGGAAAAAACAAGTTTTCCACACTTCCCACCAATAACCAGTTTGTCTTTTTAAAATTTCTGCTATATTTACTGTCAAGCTCTTAAAACTTTATGTTAAATCAATTGGAAAAGCATAGGAATGGATAAGAACACATTTGTATCTGCTTGGGCTTTCTCCATCTCATTTTCATCCTAGAATTTTCATAACTATGTAGAAAGTTTTTATGAGGTCAAAGAGCATATCATAGGAGAAGCACGTTGTTGTGGGATCCAGAAGTCCTCATTGTGATCCTGACTCTTACCTATGCTGGTAATCTGGGACATCTTTCTCTCTCTCTTTTTTTTAGGGACATATTTCTTAACCTTTACCTAGCTCTCGTTTCTCAACCAATAAAATGAGCTGTGTTAGAGTGTGCTTCCTACAGTGTATATTGTGTATATTTATGACAGTCAAGTAAAGCAGTTTGGGAACATTGGATCAAAATGAGTTATAAAGGTTCTAGTGTGGAAATCCTCAGAAACTTTGAGATGCCAACGTGTGTTGTGAATTCTGGCAGAGGAATTAGACAGGATTTTCTACACTTGCCTGAATAGAACATAATGGAAACATTGTAGAGAAATAATGAACCACCCAATACCATGATTCTTTTTTTATATGTGCTAATTCGAATGTTTTTTTAAATTAAAAATCATTTTATCAGGGGCTCGTACATTATTTTTCCAATACATAAATAAACATACTGTGACAAGAACCCTCGCACATCTGCTGCCGTCATCATAATACCATGATTCTTCATAGCACCCCATTCATTGCTTCAATCCTTAAGTAACCACACTCAACAGTTTGCTTGATTTTTGTTAACTGTCTTAGCAACTTGTGATGGAAGCAATAGATGAAGGATTTACAAGACTTTTAGTAATATGCACGTTAATCCTTAAACATATTACATGAAAAATATGAACACTTGTGCCATTGATGATCTTAATAACTCTTATTGGTAAGTGACAATTGATGTCAGGAATGACGTTTTAGATTTTCATTCATATTTTAGTTGGGGTCATGGTTACCATGCTCAGCTGCTAACCGAAAACCTAGTGACTCAAGCCTACTCAGAGGCACCTGCCATGAAAAGTGACTCATTCCTGTAAAATCAGTGATTGGAAACCGGACAGGACACAATGCTCTTCTGAGACACTTGTGTTTTCTCTGATTTGGAATAAGCTGTACAGCAATGGGTGGTGGTTGTTGAAGTTTTTGACATCAAAATAACCCACTTTTTTTCTACCTTTCATTGTCTTTAGTCTAGTGAGAAGAAGGTTGATGAAGCAAGCAGAATCTTAAATAATGAAAAGATGTTTCAAATGAACTCTGTGCTATTTTGAGTAGTGGCTTGGTTGCACATCTTTTTCTTTTTTTAAAGGTTTGTTTTTGTACCTGCTAAGCTCCTCTGCTGCCGAGTCCGTTCCAATTCACAATGACCCTACATAGAATTTCCGACGCTGTCAGTCTTCACCTTCTGAGAAGTGCGGGTGGGTTTGAAATGGCGACTTTGGGTAAGCTGTCCAAGGCTTACGTGTTGGGTTGGTGGGAAAAGTGCCGTGGTTCAGACTCACCAGACTTTCCTGGAGAGAAGGAGGAGGCTCCTGCTCCTGTAAAGATTGACCACCTCAGAAACCATGGGGGACAATTATACTCCACCCAAACAGGTCACTATGGAGTCAGAATGAACTCATTGGCAGGGATTTTGAGGGCAACAAGCAAAGACACTTTATATAGCATTTCTAAGATGGACTCTTTAAGAGAGCAAGTAGTCTCCTGTCCCTCCCCCTCCCTGCCAAAGAGCAGCTGGTGGGTTTAAAGCTGTTGAAATGCAACATTTTATCAACACTGGATTTAACTTCTTGTAGTTCCCCGTGTAAACACATTTTAAACCAGCATTTCCCAGTTTACTATAAACTTTGCGTAAGATGAGTATATGGTTTTTTTTAATTATGGAGGGAGGATTTTCTAACCTTTTTATTTAGTTAGGTAGGGCTTGTTTAAAAGAAACAAGTATCTGCTGGATCCATGAGATATAAAATGAATTTTTTAACATGACAAATTTAAGAAAGATGTAACAGAATGCAAGTTATTGAAATAGAATGGTTTTATTTTTATGACAAGTTTACTACACTGTTCTCTGTTCTTTTCTCACCAGTGTCACATGCATTAGAAAAATTGTCCTTATAAGCCTCATTTCCTCTGGAGACCAGTCATTCTATCATGCTGGAAGGCTGAGGTCCTCGTAGGTCAACGTGAGGACAT
>PVJH01020666.1:0-40268 GCA_004026705.1 Nesogale talazaci | reverse complement strand
CCCTGAGTCACTGGACACCTGCCTTTGTTCCCACAAAGATTCCAAGAAACAATCACTTACCACTGAGTCACTTCGTACTGATAGCAACTATGGCGTCATTCAGATCTGTTCATTAGGACCATCTTGAATCAGAATCAGTAGGGAAGCACCTTGGAGAGCATATTTTTGCATAAATTATAAAATATGGATATGCAAAGCTGAGCCATATTTAAAACCCACTCAGTGATGTCTCATGAATACTGATCTTAAAGGACAGAATAGAATGACACAAGATTTTCCTCTGCTGTAATTTTTATAGAAGCAACTTGCCACATTTTTCTCTTGGGGAGCAGCCATGTGCTTAAGTTATATGACACCAAAATTTATGAGCAAGGGAGGAATATGTCTAGTAGATGTCAGTCATTGCTGTTGGATGCGGTAATGGAATTCAATTAGACATAATAGATTACATTAGTGCATGAGATTTGTGTTATGTAATTTTACATTTAAATATCAAAAAGATTACTTATGCATTTATGTGTATTAGTAAGAGATTTCTACAAAGTTATAGCATCCTTTATTAGACAAAATAACAAAATGTGAAGCTATTGTTCCTCAACATTTACTCCAGATAGACATATACTTCTGAAGGTGTTGATTCCATCGCTTTTAGCCATTTCTTAAGAAATTCCCAACTTCAGTTTATACCACAGCAGAGTGATAGCATGGGCTTCCTCGAAGAACTCAAACTCTGCTTTTTCTAAGTGTTTTCTGAATCTGGAGAACCAAAAGAAATCTGAAGGAACAATAGGCAGTTGGAAAAGGTTTTCTTCATTGTGTTAGTCAGGGTAGACTAAAGACGCAGATTCATAAGCATGCATATGTATATAAGAAGTTTATATACAAGAGGAACTGTACATTAAAAAAATCCCAACCCAGTCCTGTCCAAGAACATAAGTGTCATATTAGCTTATATATCTGATACCAATCTATAAAGCCTTCTTCAGGTTCACAAAACACATACAATGACGTCAAATGCAGGAAGATCACAGGCTAGTGGATGCAAAGTCAATGGTGGCAAAAGCATCTCATCGCTGGCAGTGGTCTCCACGTGCCTTCTGCATCTTCAGAGGTTTGGTTGTTTCCATGTGGCTTGTCTGGCTCAGGGCACAAGCATAGTCCCATGTGTCTTGTCAGCTGCAATGTCTTCCAGGGAGTGAGTCTGAAGAGGTAGTGTCTCCCACCTCAAAGAAGGAGGGACCACATTTCCCAGAATTCTTAGAGAAGAAGGCCATGACCACACAGAGGTCTTATTGACTGTCTCCAGATTGACAGGTTAGATTTCACACCTATACTCTTATTCCTCAAATTGACACCAGATTAGGTGACTGCCACACCCATGAACTGTTGATAGAACAGTTCTTGCTACAAGCACAGAGGAGCAGGTGCATGTCTTGATTGAGAAACTTTTTAAGAAATATTCTTGCACTTTTTTTCCACCAGTGCATTTTTAATTTTTGTTAAAATGTCTTCTTATGAAAACCCCATGATCCTCTGGTGCACATGTCATCTGCTCACAGAAATATGTCTAAATATATTTTGCTAGGAACAGTCCTCAATGTGTATGAACGGCAGCACTCATTGTGACACACGCTGCCTCTGTCATCAGTGTTGGATGCTGTGGAATCAGCTGTGACTCACAGTGACTCTGTAGACAAAGAGACCAAATAGCGCCAGGTCGTGAGCATTCCTTCTGACACACATCTACTTTCTTGTTGTGGTGGGGGAATTGTTTGTTTCCTGTTTCTCCTCACTTCCCCCCCACCTCTTACTCTCATGGTATCACTACTCTCATTATTGGTCCTGAGGGCTTTATCTGTCCTGGATTCTGTGTATCCAGAGCTCTTATCTATACTGGCGTACATGCTCTTAGTATAGCCAGATTTGGGGCCAAGGAAGCATTAAAGAAGTAGAGGAATGTTGTGTGCTTCGTTGGGGTTGTATGGATCCCTGGCTAGCTCATCGCTTCCTTGTGAACTTTCTGTGAAAGCCTCTTCGACTGTTTACACATGGGTCTTGGTTCTCCTTTCCAACCCACCCATTGCCATTGAAATGGTTGTTTGCATGGAGTCTTCTGATGCAGTACACCCTATCCTATTGACAGATTGTGATCACATGGGTTGGGGTGCATCTTCCATGTGGGTTTTGTTGCTTCCCTGATATAATGGCCACTTGCTTAACTTCAAGCTTTTAAGACCCCAGATACTATATCTTGTAATAACCAGAGACCGTAAGTTTTCTTCACCCATTATGCACCCATTTTGCCTTCAGGGATCGTGTGGGAAAGATGAGCATCACAGAGTGCCAGATCATTAGAATAAAGTGTTCTTGCATTGAAAGAGTACTTCAGTAGAGGTCCAATGTCCATCTGGTACCTTAATTCTTATCCTATAAATATATGCATATTGGTTTATATCCATATTGTTATATATGAATATATTTACATATGTACTTGCTTTTGTTTGACATATTTTCAACACAAGAGAAATGTTCACAGAACAATGATGTTTTCAAGGAGAAAATTTAATTAAGTTTTTAAAATTCATAAAGCATGCCAGCAATAAATAAAGAAAAATCAAGTTTTCCATTACTATAGATTGTGAATAATTATAAGTAATCAATTAAATCTAATTCAGAAATGACTTCAAGCATTTTATTGCTTGATCAAAAATACTAATGGACATTGAAAATGCCCTAGTTTGCCCATATGGAATATTTTATGCTAATTAAAATACTAACTATAATGGAATAAAATCATCTTATCAATAGTTTATCTTTTATCTTCTCACACTGAGCCAATGTGTTATATAATATAACTGCTTTGTAGCTATCCCAAATCTTATTTGAGATGTCTCTTAAGTTTGTGACCTCTTTATTTCCAAAGCCATGATCATTATTATCTCAAAGGACCCGTAAGGTCAGTATTTATGTATGCAATTATGTATATACAGAGCACCTATTATGTGCTGAGTTATATATTAAATGATTCTGTGTGATCCCCCATTCCATATTCACAAATCTATAGATAGTTAACCTGTGACAACAGAATTTTAGAGACAAGAAAATCAAAACTCGACATAAAAGTAATTTCTTTATGGTCTCTCAATTCAAACAAGCTGAATGGAGTTAAAGAGTCCTGGTGAGGATCTTAGTTATGTGATTGGCTGTTAGCCACAAGGCTGTCAGTCTAAACCCACCAGCCACTCTTCTAGAGGTAAATGAGCCTAGCTGGTCCAGCAAAGATGCACAACATCTTAAACTCTATAAAGGGTCATGAGGAGTCAGGCTCGACTAGACAGAAGTAGGTAGCTGTAGCTGTAGGAGTCCCCTCTAAACACTCCTTGAAGTAAGCATTTCAACTGAGACTTTGATTCACTTATAGCCAGTCTTATAATGGCAGACACTTTGCCAAAAATGAACATTTAAATTCTTCTTTGACAGAAAACTTTTAAAGGATTATTATTGTTTTGATTTCAGTTTTATACATAATAATATCACCAAGAAAAATCTTATATGCAATGAAGTAATTACAATTTATTCTCATATGCAAAATTAAAAAGAAATAATTTTGTTTCAGTCAACAGAATGAAGAAACATATACTAACAATTCCAATGCTAATTGACTTGGTTCTGTACAAAGTGACCTTGCAAAATAATGTGCTTATCCTTGTTATTTCCCTCTGTGTATTATCTTGCAAGGAGTGCTGGTAGCACCGTGGATTTTGAATGGGACTTCTAGCTGTTTCAGGTTAGCTGTGCAAAAGGGCTCAAGCCTCCGCATGAAGATATGACCTTTTCTACTCCTCTAAGAGTTAGTCTACGCTGTCCTCTGTGGTACTCTGGGTCAGAATCCACTCAAGGGCAACAGTTATTGTAGTTTATCTTTCAAGACATGTCAAATTCTCAGCGGATTGTGTATTCTACAGAAGAGTGCCGGGGACGTGATTTTATGTTAGGGTAAAAAGGGGAAAGTAGGAAGCATAGTAATTACTACAGAATTAGAAATAACCTTGGTAGATATTTAATAATGATTCCTAACACATAAGGTTTGTTAATTCAGGTAGACAAGAGAAATAAATTCATAAGCATGTATATATATATATATATGAAAGAGTTTATATATAAGAGTAGCTATATATTAAGAAACATCTCAACCCAGTCCAGTATTAGGTCATAAGTCCAATATTAGTCCATATGTCTGATACCAATCTATAAAGTCCTCTTTAGACTCAGGAAACACATGCAATGGCATTAAAGCAGGGCAATCACAGGCAAGCAGGTAGAAAGTTTTAGGATCCAGTGACGTTATAAGCATCTCGGTGCTGACAGGGGCGTCTCTGTAGCTTCTCAAGAATCTCAGCACTGGCAGGAGTCTCTACGTGGCTTTTAAGGCTTCAGAGATCTGATTCCATCAGGGTAAGCCCATGTGGCTTTTTCTCTAGAATGCCTCACAGGAAGTCAGCTTTGTGTCTTGTCAATACAGAGTATCAAATTGACTGCGTAGTGAGTCTCCTACCTCCAGGGAGAAATACCGCCGGATTTGCCAGAATTCTCAGGAGAAAGCCATGCCTGCACAGAGTTCTCATTCGCTATCTCCAGATTGACAGGCTAGACTCCTTCCCTACACCCTTAATCCTCAAATTGACACCAGATTAGGTGACTGCCACATAAAGGTTTCAGTTGCAATATGACTGTGAAATATTTTAGATGAGTTCATGATAGTTATGAGCAAAGTTTCTACCACAAAGTTGTATTTGTATTGCTCATGTAGATAAAGGCATGTATTTTATCACTTAAATTTTGAGATACTCAACTATTATGTAACAACTTGAAAATGTTTTAAATTCCTACTTTCATGTTCATAAGGCATGGTTTAGAATATAGAGTAGAAGCATTTTAATATTGCCATTTTAATTTTTCTTCAGTCAGTTTAGTTTAAATGGACCTAGGTAATTCATCTCAGAGGTTTCAATTAAGTATTTTAATTGTATCCTAGGCATACAAAGTGCTATATAATAACTGTTAAAATGAATAAGTTCATTTTATGTGTAGCAAGAATTGAGGCCCAATGCTTTCCAATGATGATGTTGGACAAAATTAGACATATAATCATACTTCATGCAACTTGTGAAAGCTGAATTATTTTATAGGCACTCTTCACTATTTAAATCAATTCCTCCTGAATAATTTGTTAAAGGTCTTGCTAGTTGAATTTTGCATACTTATTTTTTTAATTTAAAAAATCATGATACATTAATTCATGAAGTATACCAATTTACTGTTTTAATATATTTAATTGTATAATATGCAATATGCATAGATCATATATAATATTTATTATATATGGTATATGTAACATATCTAAAACATTGTTATAATTTAAGCCCATATGTGAGGATATGTTGGGAGTGAGATGTCTGACCTTCTTTGGCTTCTGTAGGAGAAATTCAACTCCCCGCCAATCCAAGGCTGATTTCTACAAGGTAGACTTCAGATGTGTCTCTTTCCCCCAATCTCCTTTCCACTACTGGGGCACCATCTTGTCACTTCCATGGCACTCTACTTCTTTGCTCAATTGGATCCTCCCTTGTAATGGTTCCACAGAATGCACCACCAGTATTTATAATGATGGTTTATTATGGAAGCTAATAATGTACAAGTTAGGATCAGAAACATTGAGGACCTCCTTTGTGTACATACAGTGTCTCTCCACAGTCATGCTTGTGGGCAAGCCTGGCTCTCGGGATATCCGCTTTGACCTAGAGGCCCCTGCCCTGCTTGGGCAATATGTTACAAAGCTCTTTGGTGGGAGTACTTATCCCTCTACTGGAAAGCACTCAACTTTGCTCATTTCGTGTGGAGTGGAAAGCTTCCTCCCCTGACGTATGATTTACCTGCTGCTCTTCTGCTAGGTCTCACAGCTAGTGTAGCTGTTCTGCTGTCTGTCCCCCAGGGGTTACAAGGGAATTTATTTATTGCCAACTTTTCTTTCATTGGATTCTCTGTCTCTGCTTCTGAGATGGCTCGTTTTATAGCCATAAGAATGGCAAAATTGACTTAAGACCCCCATTGGAATGTCACATACCTGATTTGCATGAACCCACCCAATTATTTGGTGGAGTTACAAATACTAAGTAGAAGAGAATCACATGAAGTAATCATGACTCTGTAAACAGTGATTTTTAAATACAACATATGTACATAAATACAACATACAACATAAATACAACATACAAAATAATTTTTATTTTTGTTTGTCCTTGGATGCTGGGATATATTTCTCTCTCAGAAATGTACAGAGATTCAATTATCTTGTTATAACCTGATCATTACATCCTGAATAATTTCAACATATATCAGTTAATAACAAACATTCCATATGTGAATCATATTCAATGATGCAAGTCAAGTATCATGGAGATATGCACTAATATTTCCTCAAATATTATTTTAAAAGAAACCAATAACTTGGGCACAGCTTTATGCTCTTTTTTTCCCCTAGCTATATAGATATGCTTCACAGATGCCAGAATACGCAGTGGTGGCACAGTGGCGAAGTGAACAGTGCAAAGTCATC
Source organism: Nesogale talazaci (assembly GCA_004026705.1). Classification (NCBI taxonomy): domain Eukaryota; kingdom Metazoa; phylum Chordata; class Mammalia; order Afrosoricida; family Tenrecidae; genus Nesogale; species Nesogale talazaci. Next base: position 33,652 of record PVJH01020666.1, on the reverse strand, counting down.
AACATCTCCCTGGGACAAAGTTATGTCAGTCTGCTTCAGACTTCCAAGATTCCTAGCATTGTAAACCCAACAAGGCAGTCCTACTCTTCCATTAGGCAGTCGTGAGTGGAAGTTAGCTTATTAATGATAGATTTAGTGTAGTTTTATTATTATAATTCACCAACAAGATTAGGAGAATAATTTTCACTTCCATTTCAAATATTTGAATACCAGCATTTTTTTTTCTACAAAGACACTAGTATCTTCTGAATCTCAGTAATTTGTATGTGGAATGTGTATGTATGTGGTGTGTGTGTGTGTGTGTGTGTGTGTCACCATTTGTGGTTTTGTACATTTTGGAAAAAACCTTTGTCTTTATGAAGCTTAGAGTAGAAGGCAGAAACATAGGGATATTTGACCCTTGGATGCCTTTGACACTTCACTTCTATACTCCACATGGAATCCAGCATCTCAGGGAAAGAATCTTCTCTCACATGTGGCCAAGTCATTCCAAAGAACATTAGGGTTGACATGTCCTTAAGTTAACCAATCCTTTTAATACAGATAATGTGTGTACTCTTTTGATGGCCCTTTTTCTCCCATGAAAATGATTTCATGAAATCTACTTTAGTCATTCAGTAATTGCCTTGGTCAAGTTTTTTTTTCAAGTTTGGAGTTTGGTGTATAAATTATCACAATGAAAGCATCAATCAAGCACTTACTTACATGATATATTGGTGCCTGAAAATCATTAAGATGCTGGCAAAAAACGTTGAAAGTATCATGGACTTCCAAGAGAACAAACACATATGTTTTGGAAGAAATACACCTAGAATACTCCTCGGAGGCAAGTCTGGTGAGATGTTGACTCACATACTCTGGTCATGTTATCAGGAAAGAACACTCCCTGGAAAAATACTTCATGCTTGCCAAAGTGACAGGGCATTGAAGAGGAGGAAGCCCCTCCATGGACTCTATTGACACAGTTACTACAACAATTGACTCGCACATAAAGAATGATCATAAGGATGGTGCAGGGTGGGGTTGTTTTGCATTGTACTATTGATCATTGGGTTTCTGTGAGTAGGGCTGGATGAAGTGGCATCTAGCTACAACATCATGAAGAGGATAACAAAATATTATTCAATGGAAAAATGTATACATTTAACAAAGTCATTAAATATTTTTTAATTTTTAAATCATTTTATTGGGGGCTCAGCCAACTCATTGTATTGGGGGCTCAGCCAACTCATCATGATCAATAAATGCATCAATTGCATGCAGTCCACATTTGCACATTTGTTGCCATCATCATTCTTGAAACATTCTCCTTCTGCTTAGGTCCCTGGTATCAGTTTCCCACATTTCTTCTCCTTTCCAACCTCCTCCCCCCATAAACCCTTACTAGTTTAAAAATTATCCTTATTTTGTCATGTCATATACTGTCTGATGTGTCCCTTTATCCACTTCCCTGTAGTCCACGGAGAAGGTTATATGTAGATCCCTGCAATTGGTTCCCCCTTTCTACTCCCCCTTTCCTCCACCCTCCTGGTATCATCACTCTCACCACTGTTCCTGAAGGGATCATCTCTTCTGAATTCTCCATGTTCCTATCTGTACCTATCTGAACAGTGTTCATCCCTGGTCTAGCTGGATTTGTAATGTAGAACTGGGATCATGATAGTGGGTGGGAGGATGGATTTGAGAACTAGAGGAATGTTGCATACCTCATTGTTGCTACATTGTACTTTGACTGACTCCTCTCCTCCCTGCAACCCGTCTGTACAGGGATGTATTTTCGCCTATTGCTGGGCTTTGGGTCCCCAATCTGTACTCCTCCTCATTTATAATGATATAATTTTTAGTTATTTGTTTTCTGATATCTGTTCCCTTTGGCACCTTGTGGTCACACAGGCAAGTATGCTTCTTTCATGTAGACTTTGTTGCTTCTGAGCTATATGGCCACTTGTGTACTTTCAAGCCTTTAAGACTCCAGACGCTGTATCTTTTGATAGCTGGACACCATCACCTTTCCTCACCACATTTGCTAATGCATACATTTGTCATCAGCGATCGCATCAGAAAGGTGGACACGCCATGTTATGATTTTAGTTCTTGAAACCTGATAAGTGAACCTTTTGACACCTCATGGTCACACAAGCTGGTGTGCGTTTTCCACATTTAATAAATGAAACTACTACTGTTACCATTATCATTTATGGAACAAGCATTATACTGTGATTTTCATATATATTACATAATTGATCCATCCAAAAGATCTTTCAACACATAAAGCTTTTATCTTTTTATATAAGGTATGATCAGACATTGAGTAGTAAACTGATACACTGAAAGTGAAGTTAGAGTATGGAAATATCAAAGGGGAAGGTATATCTTCTATTTGAATATAATTTAGTATTTGGAAAAAATATAATTTTGGAAGCTTTTGATTGTATCTATAACAGTTTTTTTTTTAATTAAGATTTCAGTTTTCAAATGTGCACAAAATTTCCTACTGGTGTGTGGGGGTCTCTTCTCAATGATATATAGATAGGACATTTTTATATACTTAAGAATACATTTATAGGCTGAGCCCCGGTGGTGTAAGTGGCTGAGTGTAGGAGTGTGGCCGAGGGCTTGATGGTTCAAGTCCAGCGGCGGCTCTCAGGAGCAGCGCTGGGTAGCTCTCACAGTCACCAGAGGGCAGCGATGGCAAAAAAATCCAAAACAAACAAACCAACAAAAAAAACACATTTATCATTTTAATTTTTATAAAGAAATTTATTCAGTAGCTTCATAGTTTTTCAAACTGGTGAATGAATAATTAGTATGGTTATATTATTTATTTGCAGAATAATAAATTTTAAAACTTTCAATGTAATTTGAGTGACAATATTAACTATTTCATAGTATACACTCCAGAGTTGAATAGATTTAAAGAAAATATTTTAATATGATATATAAATAATGAATATTATATACCCACCAATCATTCCTCACCATTTAGAAATTTTGTGTTGTCTTTCTTCCAATACTGTCACTTTACATACAGATAAGCATTTGCTACCAATTAAATATTTTAGAAAATTGTAGGATTTAATAAACATAATTATTCCTAACATTTATTTTATTGCATTTCTAACTATGAAAGATATATATCTTTTTTCATTGCTGTTATTTGTGAGAGTATGCTTAGCTTGATAATAATAATGTGTTTTGTTTAAAGAGGTAATGTGCTTAAATTTTTTTCAGTCTTATTCAGTAGTTGTTTTGTACAATGTCTCTAACCTCTATGCATCTTAAAACTGCTTTCATTCATCTTTCTAGATTATTACAGAATACACTGCCAGAATAGACATATGGCAATGTCATATAGGAGTCATTTTTCTTCTTTCTTAATGGTTATTCTCATTTATTTGTGTATGTGTGTAGACTGAGACCACTGATGTGCAAAGAGCTAGGCATTGTTAACAATGAAGGGGAAACAGTTTTCAGTTGGAGAAACATAGGGCAGAAAAGTAAAACCAGAAATTTCTAGCGATCACACCAAAGGAAAAAAATAGGGAACTGCAGAATTATTTTGCATTTTTTTTCTTATAAAATCAACATAAATCGAACAAGCTGGTTTAGTTAAAATCTACAACTTGTAAAGCTCATTCTTTCATTAGCATAATACATACCAGGACCATATTGAGTGTGGTGTAAATGCACAGTGTTCATATAAACTGACAGTTTAACAGTAACCTTTTGAGGGAGGCAGAAAGCAGGTAAATAGTGTCACTTCCAGATAAGGAAACAAGTTCTATGCTGGTTCAATAGAAACTGAAACTGGCTTTTATTCTCTGTGTCATTTAGTATCTCAGTCTCTCATCTTAAAAAAGAAACTACTATTTAACAGGAAAAAAAAACATCAGATTTCATTTTCTTAATGGGGAATTTAGTTGAATTTTCCAAGCATTAACTGTCCCCAGGTTACTCGAGCAATTTACATTATTCTTCCTTTGATCATCTACATAACCTTAAAAATGATTTATTTCTTTCTACTGCCACACAAGAATTTCTCACATGTTTCTTGACATTGGGTTGTCCCAGCTAGAGGCTGAGCGTTGCATGAAGGTTGCCCCATCCTTATAGCTGTGCTGCTCTCCTGGTTCAGTGTTCTCATTGGAGTTGTTCAAATTCTTCAGACCTAAAAACTGTCCTTAGTATAAACAGTCAAGTAAAGTTTCACCTGAGTTCACCAAGGAGAAAGATCCCTGAAATCAATGGAATTATGATGGAATCTGCTTTTTTCCCCTCTAAAAATAAAATAATTTTTAAAGAAAATTTTCATTAACACCATTGTTCTCAAGAAAGGATATCTTATAAGAGTATATTTTTGTTTGGTTACCACACAGTTAGATACTTATAAATACAATTTAGGGAAGTCAATCAGCATTTAGTAATGGATTTTTGAATTATAAAAAGTGATAAGCAAATTTTGATAAGGACTAATTCAGGGACTATGTAATTCAATATAAAAATATAGACTGCACGAACACTTTTCTTCAGCATCACTGGTTTTACTTGCTGGGATAGTTTGTAAAACTATTTTTTAATCTATAGCCTAAACCACTTCAAAAACAAAATACGGCCAGCGAATCAATAAGAGTACAACAATAAATACAAAAACAATAGTGATTTTATAATTGTCAAGATATTTAAGTAACTTGAGAGAGATTTTTTTGTTTATTTTTCATGATCTAAAAGAAAATGTATGTTATAATAATTGTACTTTCAGAAAATAGACCAAGTGCTGTGGTTTCCAGGGATATAAAATAAAACATTATTAACAATCTGTTGCCTAGTTCATAATGAATAGATTTATAATCCCTCATCATAGGGTTTGTCCACCACTTATCTGGAAGTGTGCCAGTGTGCTTTACTGTGATGACTGGTGTGTTGGAATGTTGAAAGTTGTGTCACTGATATTTCAAATATCAGAAGGTTCAAGCAAAATAAACAGGTTCCAGTGGAGCTTCCAGAAGAACTGAGGATGAAGAAGAAATAGGTTGTCTATGTAAAAGGAATTAGTCACTGAAAACTTTATGGATGACCTAAGTACTAAAAATCTAATGAGCAAAACGAGAAAAGGATCAGAGGTAGTTCTTGAAGTTGAACCCTTCAGGTTGGAAGACCTTCAAAATAGGACTGAGGAAGAGGTGCTTGCTAGAGATGCAGACGGAGTAAAACCTGTGAGTGTAAAAGCTTTGCAGCCTTAATTTGTTGATGGGACATAACTCAAAATGAGACCAAAGAGCTACAAGCATGTATTAATTGGAATTTGGAATACTTTCATACATATTAGGAATCTAGGAAAATGTGAATCACCAAAACGGAGAAGGAATAGATAACAGCCAATATCCTAGAAGTCATCGAGTTGAAATGAACTAGTATTGACAATTTTCAATCAGAAAATCATTTGTCTTACTCTACCAAGAATGACACAATCAAGAGAAATTGCACTGCAAATGTTAAATGTTAAAAGAGACAGTTCAAGATCTATCTTAAAGTACAGTGCTTTCTGTGTTTGGATTATATATCTATCCCCACCCAAAAAAATCCAGTCTATACAACTGCTATTCAAACTTAAGCACCAACTACCAAAGTTAGTAATGCAGAAATTGAAGAAATCTACCAACCTCTTTAGTTTGAACTTGATTGAACATGTAATCAAGGTGCATTGATAATAACTGATGATGGAAATGCAAAAGCTGGAAACAAGAAGGAAGGGATAGCTATAACATAGCACGTTAGTGATAGAAACCAAGTTGAAGTTTAGCTGGAATTTAGCAAAAATCAAGAATTCTTCACAAAATAATACCTGTTCACAATAACACAAATGGGGACTTTATATATGAACTCCTCCAGACAGAATACAGAAAAATCTAACTAAATACTCCTAGGTTAAGATATAATAAAAAAGCTCATAACAGCAGCTAAAATCAGGCCAAGTACCTGCTGCTAACTAGACTACTAATTATTCATATGTAAAATCAGATTGAAGCTGAACAAATTAAATCAATTCCACGAAGAGCCAAAATACAAAAGCAGACCTATAGTCCTGCCCACCTGATTTTTAAACATCCCAAGAATAGACACATTGAACACTAATGACAGACGATCTAATGAGTTGTTGAATGGCATCAAGAACATCATCCATGAAGAAAGAGAAAGAAAGAAAAGATCAAAATGGACTTCAGAAGAGACTCTGACACTTGCTCTTGATTGTGCAGTACACACACAAAGTAGATTATAAAGTCAAATGATAAAGTAAGAGTTTATCTAAAATTTTCAGAGCATATTGAGAAAACAAAGTCAAATATTATAATGAAATCTGCAGAGTGAGTTAGACAACCAAAAAAAAGAACATTCTCAGCATATCTTAAACTGAAAGAACTCAAGGAAAATTTCAAGCCTTTAGTTACAATTTTGAAAGTTTCTAGAAGTCAGGTTCTGAATAATGCAGGAAGCACTGAAAGATATGGAAATCAGTAGAAGAAGCCACAAAGAAACTGGTACATATACACAATAGCATACTATGCTTTTCTTAAGGAAAAAAAAAACACAGCCAGGAAACCACAAAACACCTCAGGACACAGTTAGACTTGGAAATCTTTATGCTAAGTGAAGTTAGTTTATCACAAAAGAACAAATTTCATATGAGTTTATAACTATAATAAACACCAAGAAGGATGCAGGCATCTGTTCTATATATAATCTTTTAATTTGGCCTCCAAAGCAATGATGTATATAGCCTAAAAAGGACCTATGAACCATAGATCATAGATCATAGATCTCTTTGCATGTACGTCTTAAAAACCACTTTGACAGAGGAGACCTAATCACAGCAGGGGTCAGTCTTTTGAGATTGGGGGGAAGGAGAAGACCACTCATTTGCTGCCATACAACATTGTATTAAGATCACCTCAAATCAACAAACACTTCTTTAAGGGTGAGACCTGAAACAATGGAAATTATAGTCAATGTGGAATGTGATGGGGGGATGGGGGCAGAGTCATGTATGTATGCCTTGTAAAAGGTGATTACATAATTATGGGTGGATAAACTGGAAAGAACAACCTCTCATTTGGAAAAAAAAATTAGCAAGACTTATATAGAACCTAAGGGCAGAATATGCCCAGTAATATGTTCCTAACTGGACACTTTTTACCTAGTTTCCATATAACCTGTGGTGACCTAAGCCATGTATTCTACTTCTCATATTTTACACTCTGTCTTTTCCCACAGTTCAATAGTCTTCATTGGCTGCACTAGAAGAATTCAATGTGGAAAGCCATCTCAGTAGAGTAGACTTCACCTAACTCACAGATTTGGAATAGACATACTCTCTGGAGAAATAGGCCTAATGTGAGAATAGGCCAATGTGTACTATCACAAGGTTATGGAATTAGCAGTGATTGGACCTTGGTTCAGATCCCATGTTTTGAGAGTATCAATGAATAACCACCTGGGATGACCAGGTACTTTCAATTTTAATGCCCTCCTTTCTTATGGCATCTCTCAGTCTTGAAAGTATATTTGTTTTCCTTGTTATTGAAAGTTTATCACATCACCAAGCAAATTGTGAACCGAGGGAGGTGAATGACAGGCAAAGTCTAAAACCCATTCACATTGTCACCACATTGATTAAGTCTCTAGTGAATAGAGACCATAGGTGAGGGATATAAATAGCCTTGGTTTCAGGCAGAGAGCATTTTAAAGTCTGTTATGGTCGATGTAGTTAGGTAAAAAGTAATACTTTATCATTTGATATCCAGTTTGAGCCTTTTTAAAATTGGTTTAGTTTTTAATATTTTCTTTTTCTCAACTGTTTTCTGTTTTGTCTAGCCATTGTTGCTGCTTTTTTATTTCCTTCGTATGCATGTTATTATTATGTTTGTTTTGTAGGACTTTCTGTATGCAATACAGGATAGATAAATCTATAGAAAAAGCAATCAGATAGGGGAAGAGTGGGGGAAGATTGGAGACAATGGGGAGCTGAAACAGGAGCAGGAGATTAAAATGTTCTGCCATTCATTGTGGTGATGGCTGCACAAATCGCCTTAATGTTATTGAACAATTAGATTATATGATATGTGATGTATATGCCAATACAACTATAAAAATATGAATAAGCATAGTCACTGTACCCCAAAAAAAATCAAGCTGACATTCAAACATTTCAACGGTAGCATATGAGTAAAACCCACAGTGTTGAAGGAAGAAGTCCAAGTTGCACTGAAAAATTTTGTCAAAACCGGGGATCCACGAATTGATGGGATACTAACTGAAATGTTTCAACAAGTTGATAAAGTACTGAAAGTACTCAGTCATCTATGCCAATAAATCTGGAAGACAGATATTTCACCAACGGGTTTTGATTCATATTTGTGCTAATATTCTCAAAAAAGGTGACCCAGTAGACTTTTCAAATGATAGAATCATTTATATCACATGCGGAATCAAAGTAGGGGACATCAAAAATATATATTTGCTTGTATTTAATTGACTGTGCAAACATTTCACTATATGGATCATACCAAACCATGTATACCCTTGAGAAAAATAGCAGTACCCCAAAACATTATTGTGCTCTTTCAAAACTTGCACATGGATCAAAAGGCAATTGTGCAAACAGAACCAAGAATATTGCATGATTTAAAATCAGGAAAGGTGCTCATCAGGGTTGCAGCTTCTTACAATTTTCATTCAATCTGTATGCTCAACAAACAATCCAAAGGCTGGATTATATGAAGACAAATGCAGTATCGGGTTTGGAGGAAGATTTTTTAATAACTTATGCAGATGGCACAATTTTGTTTGCTGAAAGTGAAGAGGTCTCGAAGTCCTTATTGATGAAGGTCAAGGATAATAGACTTCAGTATGGATTGCAACTCATTATAAATTAAAAATGTGTGTATATATATACATACATATATATATATACATACATGACTGGACCGATAGGTAACATCATGACAAAATGAGGAAAGATCAAAGTTGTCAGAGATTTCATCTCTTTTGGTCCACAGTCAATGCTCATGGCAGCATCAGTTAAGAGATCAAAGGACAGACTGCATTGGGTAAATCTGCTGCACAAGACCTCTGCAAAATGTAGAAATGCAAGGATGCTGCTTGGAGCTCTCTGATGGGTGTGATCCACGCCACGATGTTTTCAATTTCCTCCTTTGCATGTGCAACTTGACAATTGAACATGGAAGACAAAAGAAGAATCAAAGAAGTTATATTGTAGTGTTGGCGAAGACTATGGAAAGCATCACGGACTATCAGAAAGCAGATCTGTTAGGGGGGAAATGCAATCAGAATGTTCCTTAGTGCCAAGGATGACTCAGCCTCATAGGTACTGTGGGCTCCTTATCAGGAGAGTTCAGCCCCTGGATAAAGACATCAAGCTTCATGAAGGCAGTGGACAGCCTGACTGGGGAAGGCCCTTTCTAAGATGGATTGCCGCAGTGGCTGTACCAATGTACTAAAGCGTAAGAACAATGGTGAAGAGGCTGCAAGAGGAGGCAGCGGCGAGTTTTGCTGTGCAAAGGACTGATTTGATTTTGAATGGACTAAATTAAACCAAGCCAACTGTGGTGTTTCTAGTTCAAATTATGAGTAGATCATTACACAGACACAAAGAGAATTATATTTTCATTTCTTACATGTTTTATGTCAGACAGTCATTACACAAACATTTAGATACTAATAGTTAACCCTTGAGCGAATGTAGTGATGTATTTTGCTCCAGAGACATGTCTCCCTACAAATGACATATAACTATTTCCAATGTTTTATTATAGTAGCACTCTTTCTGAAACATTACACTATTTTAGGAAGAAAAAAATTCTACCTTTAGAACATAAAAGCAAATCAAATTTAATGAATTTGATGCTGATGCCTAATTATCCAAAACATTAATTAAGTGCACATCTGGATGAGTCATTTTACTCTTCCTTATTTTTTAGTATAGCAACATTACTAATAAATATCTTGAAAAATTCGTGATGCATTGATCAGCACAACACATTGGTCCCTAACTCTCCAAGTTTTCTCTGGAATTCAGCATGTTTAACATTTCCCAGTGACTCAGTCAATTTACTTGTCTTCAAGAACTGTGTCGAAATGCTGTCACAGCTCCAAGTGTAAAAAGCAACTTCTATCTTTGAGGAAAATTTTGCCTTTGGGTAAGACAAACTTAAAGCAAGTGAATTAACACAAGAGAAAAAGTGAATTGAACAACTCAGAGATAATTGACATAGAGAGCCTTGGCCTTCTTTAGAAGGTGATATAAACAAAAAAAGGAGGACACATTTAAGAATGAAGAAACAGCACTACAAAGCGATTATTCAGTGTGAATGAGCATGGAAATTGCTCAGCATGCTAGAAAAAGAGAACGTTATGCCATAATGTAGTTGAGGTATTGCCTCAACTAACTCTTATTTTCAAAATAGGAATCATTTGAGCCATCTAAAGTAATTTCATATTTATTTTAATAGCTCAAATAAATTCATTAACAACTTAAAAAAAAAACCTGCTTAGACAAGCTGCTCTCTAGTATATCAATTTTTATATAAAGTTTTCTGAGTCAACACTTTACATTAAATAAAATGACTCATTTATAATATAAGTGTAAGTTATTCTCTCATGCATTCCTCACATGCCATTCTAAACTAGATTCTTCTTCATCCAATATCATATTATGGAGATATTCCTCAATTAATATTTTCCACATCTCACAACTAGCTGGATTCTTAGTTTTTCTGTTTCCACCTGAAATAAGATAGAATTTATAAAATAATATTTTAAGGTGTTAAGGAAAATTAACATATTATTCTCTATGACCTGTTACATTTTTTCTTTTTACATAAAATTAACTTTCCTATGGCACTTAGTCTTTGCGAGATATTTTATTAAGGTTTTTATATTAAGTAACATATTTAATCTTTGTGACAGCCCTAGGAAATTGGAAGCATTATATTTTGTCTCATAAAGATGAGGATAAAAAGAATGTACACAAAGTCACACAGCAAATAAAATGTGGTTTGACAATTTTTAAACCTAGCATTTGTATGCAGTATTTTCCACTTGAATATGTTTGCTGAAATTTCTGGTTTGTTTACCACATTCCTTCTTTCTCTATTCACAAAAAAACCATCATTTCATCCCAAGAAGGAAACTATCTGATACTGTTGACATATGAGACATTCATGTGTGATTATCAAGATGGCAACAGTTTGTAGTGTAACTCAAAATAGCACCTAATATTAAGCACAAAAATAGAGTTAACATGTTCAGTCTTGAGGGCACTTTTAGCTTTAGAGCATTGTCTAGGATTATTATGGATAAGCAAGTGTGATATTTAAATCATTGTCAGTTTGAGGTTTAAGAGTTTAGGGGTGGAGTCTAGCTTGTCAATCAGATCATACATAGCCAATGAGACCTGTGTGTGGGCCTGGCCTTCCCCTGAAGATTCTGTATTTCCTTCTTGGAGCTAGGAGTCTTTCTCTTTCTCTCCCTCTCTCTCATCACTTCCTGAGAGACACTCTACAGACAGTGACTTGGCACTGCACTGAGAGAACCTGAGCTTTGGAAACTGGAGAAGCCTCATGGAAACCTCTACCAGGATTGCGATGCTTACACTGTCACTGGCTCCAGAAGACTTTCCACCCACTGCCCTGTGGTTTTCCTGCATTTGCCATCCTTGCTTGTGGTTCATGAGTCTAAAGAGGAAAATTTCGAGTGGTATCGGACACATGGGCTATTATTGGACTTATGAACTTGATCTGCACTGGGCTGGGGTGCTGTCTCAATATTCTTAATATTCAATTGTTCTTGGGTATAAGCTTCTTTCTTTTACCCACATTAGTGTCAATGGATATGTCTCCCAGTATACCCAGATCAACACACTAAGAATCCCCCAAAATTCATTTTCTGTTGCTTTACCTTTTCTCATAGTTTCAATAAGATTGCTTGAAATGAAAGTTTGCACTACAATTTCTTATTGGAAGTTGTATGTTCAGTCTTAACTACTGATAAGAAATGCTAGATACCATTTGACTTCTATGTTGAGAAAAACAAAACTGATATTTACCTGTGCTCTTTTTTTCAAATGGTGTTAATCCCAGATTTTACATCTACTGTCCTGTTTTTAATTTTGTAAACTTTGAACCATTTTATTGCTGGTATGAAATTTTGACAGGAATTTTCCACTCACTACCTAACATCATAAACTCCAAAGTAGATGTAGCTCATATAAAGCATGGTGAAGTGGTTTTGTTGTGTAAGTCCACACCACTATAATGGGTGAAATTTATTGTATTCTATACAGAACTCTATTCCTCTTCCCAAGCTCCGATGGCTTTACTGCTATATTACTGCACAACTATATTTAAGACTTGTTGTTCTGTTAGGAGCAGTCTAGTTGGTTTCAATTCATAGCAACCCAAAATATGATTCAAGGGAAAACAAAACACTGTCCATTCATGATCCCCTTCATGATGTTGTTAACTCTGAGCTCATTATTGTAACTATTAGTTCATTAGATTAAAGCCTTTCTTCTTTTAGCCTGACCCTCTACTTTATTAAAAACTATCTTTTTCCAGAGACTGGAGTCACTGTATATCATGTCTTATAATGAAAGAGTAATTCTTTTTAAAAATATAATTCTTTTGAGATCTCCTACAGCTCTTATAACATTCCACACCAATTATATCAGGCATATTTGTACATATGTTGCCCTCATCATTTCCAAAACATTTTCTACTTGAGTCCATGGTACAAGCTCCTCTTTTATCCCCTCCCTACACATCCTCCCACTCTCGTGAATTCCTCATCAATTATATATTGTTATTATTATTTCATATTTTATACTGTGTTATCTCCCTTCATTCACATTTCACATTTCATTTTTAAGAATCTTTTTCTATTTTCTAAAATTGATCAGGAATTCTATTCTCAGCTTTATTTTTTGTATTTTTCTCAAATTGACATTGACTTTCAAATTATTTAGCAAGCTTCAGTTCCATTTGATATTCTTTATTTTTTTCAAGTAACTGATAATGTATCTTGTACTCTAAGCTAATACATTTTATAATGATATGTATTTTGATCATATTATTTGCATATTAACTGTACTGCATGGACATGATATATTTTAAAATTATACTTTTGATTTCAAATTGACTTTTAAAAACAGCATTTTTGTAAGTAATTAGAATAGAGTTCTTTTATGAAATGGGATGGAACATCATTTTAAAATATTTTAAATCTTTTTTTTTTTTTGGTTTGGTTTGGATTGCTTCTGATGCTTGTTACCTGTTCCCCATTGACTGATGTGTCTCTTCCTTGTGGGAGTTTTGCTACTCTGTCAGATGGCTGCTTATTTTACTTCAACCCTTTAAGACCCTGTATACTACATCTTTTGCTAGCTGAGCACCACCAGCTTTTTTCACCACATTTGTTTGTGAACCCATTCTTTCTTCAGCGATCATGCCAGGAGAGTGACCCGCACAGAATGCCAGACTGTTGTGTTGAGGGAGGATTTAAGCAAAGTGTGTCTACTTCAATGTATTGCCACATGAATGGCAATGGTATCTTTGCCAACCTTCTGGTTTTATGAATGATTATGTTTGCATAAGTGTGTGCTGGACATTTTTTGGGGGCATCACTGCTTCTGGTGGTCATGGACGCTACCCAATCCTGCTCCTGAGAGCCGCCGCTGGATTTGAACTGCCAAGTCCATGGGCCACAGTCCCATACTCAACCATCTACGCCACCGGGGCTCAGCCCTGGACATTTTTAAAAACTATATTCTCAGAGTGTCACTTGGAGGAGGAAACAAGTTGTTGGTAGTTGTCATTAAGTACGTTCTGAGTAACAGTAACACCTTGTACAACAGAACAAAACATCCCCTAGTCCTGCAACATCCTCACAAATGTCCTCATGTTTTAGAATATTATTGTAGCAGTCACTGGGTCAATCCATCTCCTTGAGCTCCCCGGCCCCCTTTCTGAGGCTCTCTAATTTATCAAACATGATGCTCTCTCAGGGACTGGTCTCTCCTCAACAAAATAGTAAGATGAAGTCTTAAAATTGTACTATCCTTGTCTGTATGGAACATTCTGGTAGGTTTGTTGATATATTTGTAGGTTTTTTTCTTAGCCTCAGGCTCATTTTCTACTCTTTTGTCAGCACCATAATTCAAATGCATTGATTCTTCTTCAATCGACTATCATCGATAGTCAACTTTGGTCTTTGTACATTGAGTTGTAATCCATGCTGAAGGCTGAAATACTTGATCTTCACCAGCCAGGGCTTCATGTTCTCCTATTAGTTAGCAAGGCTGTGGCATTTATATATCATCAATTGTTAATAAGCCTTCCTCCAAACTTGCACAAGTTGTATCTTAATTTCTTTTGAGATAAAAAAAGGGATAAAAGGATTAAACTAAGTAGCAAGAGGTCAGAGGGACATACTATTACAAAGAAAAGGAAACTTGTAAAGTAACCACGTGTCCTGCTTTTGAACAAATTAACAATGTCCCATGGAATTTTAAAATTAAAATAAATATATTCCAATGCTATTTTTGCATTCTATGAAATATTTTTTGCTCTATATAGACCAAATTGTTAATCGAGAATGCTCTCCCCCAGTCAATGGTGTCCTGTTTAAAATCTGGTCACTTTAGAAAGCATTTTCACTGAGACTCTCCTAGAACCAGGAGACACAGAGAACATTTTGCCCTAGAGCTGCTACCTGAAATGTAATTGCCTAGAATTCTGAACTAGGGAACAATTTATCTGTATTAACACCACCCATTTATGGCATTTCTTCTGTAGCTGTACTAGATAACTACATCAAGCGGATCAGTGGATAAATGTATTGAAATACATAGTTCGGAGAGCAATAGGCTGTCAAGTAAGAAATCACAGTGTACTATATCATTTATTCTCTGTCAATTCAGATGGATTAATAATAATAATAAAATAATTAAATGACAATTTAGATCACTATTGTTTGATGTTATCATGATAAAAGTATTTTAAATCATGACTTGCAAGTCAGTGGTACTACAAAGTAGACTTACACAACATTTTTAGATCAATACAGGACAGAAAACATTACAAATCTGGATTAAATAAAGATAAAGGGCTTAAAACAACTATTTTTTATGGAAAAATAACTGACCTGTATACATAAACATTTCAATTATATTGGATTAAAGTGTGTAAGAATATACAAATTTTTATAATCTTATAATTGAAAAATAAGTGATAAGTACATTTGAGATGCCACTTTTTTCATATCGAGCTGTGAAAAACATCAAAGGATATTAGTTGTGTATGTCTTGGTAATTTTTAGGGACCACCCTTTCAGGTCCAACCCAGAGAAATGCTAACAAATAAACATTGCACAGTCACCATAACAATTGTTCTGTTTTGGGCCAGGGCTACAGCCTCTGTCAACTCACTGGATTGTAAGTCTTTCTATTCCTCCCTGCTAATCCGGCTGACCAGGCATAATGTCCTTCTCCAGGCACTCGAACATCCTGATAAACCACCGAATATGTTGTATCTGGAAGCACACAATAAATATTTGATAATGCAATTATATTTCAAAATTGTATGATTCCATTATCATGCAGATATAGTGACAGGTTCTAATGTAAATATTGTGGAGTCGTGCTGGTGTGGGAGTTACATAGCAGGCTGCGATTTGAGAGGTCAGCCTTTGAAAACCACAAGCTGCTTTGTGGGAGAAGGAAAGAGCCTTATACTCCAACAGACAGTTATAGGAAACTCCGTGGGGCTGTTCAACCCTGGCCTACAAGGGTTATTATGGATTAATGATGACTCGGAGGGGTGAATGTGCTTGGTTTTAATATTAAGATATATTTTCTTAAAAACTGCAACTATGTTTCTCTCCCGTTTCTAGATCCCAATGCTCTGGCTGGCCAGACTGGCCCTGACCATGCTCTTATAGGAGGAATAGTGGCTGTAGTTGTATTTGTTACACTGTGTTCTATATTCCTGCTTGGTCGATATCTGGCAAGACATAAAGGTAGGTTATTATCCTCAACTTGGAGGCAAAATTTTCCCAGGGTTAGTTGCATTAAGGAATAGTATAATTGTGTGTGGGGGTGGGGTGGGCGTGGAGGGTAAGAGAGAGAAATTTATCTCTATTCAGTGAGTTCTTGTTATTTTAGCTGATTTTTAGAATTGTGTCAGCCTAGGCAAATATAACTATGCTATGAATATGATCCAGAGTGAGCTGCTGGATCATATTATGAGCACGTTTCTCATGTATCTCTAGGACTGATCTCTCACTGTAAAAGGCCTCTGTTTCCTGCACTATGTATTTGGTTACTGCTTTATGTACAAACGCATAGTCACATGTTCGTATGTGTCCACCTTAGTGTGGACATTGAATGTTTTTAGGGTTCTTTTAGCAATGAGTGAGGTAGCAAACTATTTATATAATTCACATTAAATTTAGTCACTGTGATGAATAGTGACACATCTCATGCCATCATTATCACCATGTTAACAAAGGACACAGATTGCTACAGCTGGAATGGCTTATTGCATATTTCGGTTTGGTCCTTGCCTCTGGTGGACTTGGTCACGACTTCACCTACAACAGAAAGCTAAAGGGAAGTGAAATTTTGGAAGGATGTACTTTGGGGTTAATTTTGCTTCAAATGTGTTTGAAGTTAATAAGAAATTCAACATACACGCCATCCTAAATAATTTCAATTTTAGTGGTAGTTGTTATGTAGTGAACGCACATATCTTACATGCTTTTTTTAAACCAATATCCACAGGAACATATTTAACAAATGAAGCTAAAGGAGCTGAAGACGCACCAGATGCTGACACAGCCATTATCAATGCTGAAGGCAGCCAAGTGAATGCTGAAGAGAAAAAAGAGTATTTCATTTAAACAGGCCAAGAATCTATCCTTCCCAAGCTGGCTGCTGGAGAAAACTGACTATCATCTTTCAGAATTCATTGCTACCACCTCTTGCTCCCTTTATTAACGTCCATACTGTACTGCTCTCAGTAGCCAGTGTATGCCAACAATCAACTGTCAAAAGTATCATTCTTTAATTATCGTACCATCCATAATGCAGGACATTTCTTACTGCCTAAATTTCACACCATCGCTCTTTTAACATACAGTGCTTGAATATACAGCCTTAACAATGTTACTCATCTTGTTGGGTCATAATATTGAATTGTTTCTATACATTGGAAAAATGTATGCGTTTTACCCCCTCCCTCTCTCTTCCATTCCCTCCCGTAAAAAAAAGCATTAACTTGATTAGGTTTCCATTGGTCAGCTTTTACAAGAAACAAGATTAAGTGAAGAGTTCATGTTTTTAAGTTAATTGAAGACTAGAGATTTAAAAGCAATGTTTTCTGCATGGCTGTCTTCGGAGAACGGAACCTGGTTGCAGAATGGCTAAAGGGCTTGGCATCTCACCAGGAACAAGGGAGGGCTCAGCCCCACCAGTGCTCCCTCAGAGCAAGATGGGGCAGTCCACTTCCGTAGAGGTCACTACCTTGAAAAGTCCATGGGGCAGTTCTATTCCGGCCAGTAGGATATTTACGATTCAAGGTCAGTCCAATGGAAGAAGGTTTGGTTTCGAGTCTTCAAAGACAACCTGCTTTGGCAAGGTTTGCCCTAGAGAACATTGGAGTGTAGTTTCTAGGTTTCAGATTATAGTGGTAACACTGTATCTACTTGCTATTTAAAAAATCTAGCATTTAATACAGAAACCATAGTGTGGATTGCAATCATAACATCAATACTTATATAAGTCTTCACATCAAGTTAATGTAGCTTCATTTACAAATAAATTTCCCCAAACATTTCACTGTATGGGGAATCAAAAAAAAATCTTTCACTTATTTTCTAATTTGATTCTGTAATTTATTTATTCCATAAAGACTCACCTGCCTACACAATTTAAAGTATCCATAGGGCACAATTTTGAGACATTTTAGTATCTGTATATAGTGCATATAATAAATCCAATTAAACATTATTTGATACATATTTAACTTTTTTGGCTGTAGGAACTTCAGTCATAAGTAAGCATTTTCTAATGTCCATTATATCCCTTAAGCTATTACTTAAACCAATATTATAAGTAGATAACATGTGTTAGTATTTTTGTCTGTATGTCCTAGCACTGTTCAACAACCTTTTCTAGTTCTTGTTAATTTTTATTTGTTATACAATGGAAGCACAATGTTATAAGGAAAGGTAATTTTAAGCTAACAACCAGTGCACAGCCTCAGGTTTTAGATTACAACCACAGTTGAATAATAACCTAAAAATAAACTCTTAGTTTGCTAAAAATTTACAAATTTTAATTTGGCAGTTCCAGAGCTGCTTACCTATGTTGGTTTGCCAAAAAGACGTGTTGAAGATATGTTTTCTGTACAAATGAACTAATTCTTTATATTAAATTCCTGTCTATGCATTTTGTGAGGTACAAACTTATGACACAGTGAGTGATAGAGAATTTCTGCCATGTTTTTAACTTCAAGGTGAAAGTCTCTTTCTCTGAATTATTTCTGAAATTTTGGAGTATTTAACCATGAAGAAATGCTGTATTCCTAAGTATGAAACAAAATTAATCTAAAGACTTATTATTTCTTCTAGTAAAATAAAATACTGCTAGATTAATTCTCATGAAATTTATTATATAAGAACAAATTTTAAAATCTTGTTAGTTAAAAGTATTTTCACATTTGCAAACAGTGCACCTTTAAGAAGAAATCAAATATGACTCTATGGTAACTATCTTGTGATGTCAAAAAGCATGACAGCCTTCGGTTTAAAAAATAATATCTTGGAATTTATTTGGGGGTATGAGAATGGTTGAGTATGACATCATGTATTAATATCAAGTGAAAGACAAGGGTGCTGTATCTTAGCTTATTTATCAGCAAAGTATAAATCTTTTAAGGACAATGTTAGAATTTAAAAATTGGTTTTATGTTGAAGCATCTATCTTGTTGATTTCTTACAATGAAAAGGACAATGTCAGTCAAGCAGCACTTTTTCAGAATATACAAAACATTAATAATATGATGTGGTTGAGTGTTAACATAATAAATCATATACAGTATGACATTTTAAGGAAATAAGTCTGCATTGATGTGATTGCATGCTTGTTTTTACAGTTACTCCATACCATCTGTGGAAAAATGCAATAATATGTTAATATAGTATGGTAGTTTGAAAGAATCAGGTAGGTGCTACTAGACACACTGAAACTAGAATAGGTTTATAAACTGCTCATATCTTTCAATGCATAATCTTTAGAAAGACTCTACAAAGCAAAATTCATCCTGTTAGTAAAACTGGAAAGGTTCTTATTACAGAAATTCGTTATATAAACTGCATCATCAATGACTATTTAAGGCCTAATTTCAGGATGCACTTCCAAAATTGCTACACTTCATCAATGCTGTGTTTACATCCCTCTTCATTTCATCTATATTCTACTTGGCTCCAACAGCTAAATTGTTGCTTAAATAAGTCAATCATTATTTATAACACTGTAAAGTTAGAAACCCAAAATTGGTGGATTCATTCCAAGATTTTTGTTGTTCTTCTTTTAGCCCTTTAGACTAATAAGAAAACTTAGAACTAAATCAATATATACATATATGCGCTATATTATAATTTTTAGGCTCTGATGAAATATTTCAAGATATGAGGCAAATTTGAATAGATGTAATTTATGCTATTTAAAACAAAATAAATTAAAGAATGTAGCAATGAAATTAGATTTTATCCTTTAAAATATTTCATTGTCACCAAACAAGAAAATAAATGATAAACACTCTGCTTAGTTCAATTTCTGCAAGTCACAAGAAACTAAGAAAAATTTACAATGTGAACTGTGCTAATTACACTATCTGATCCGTGAAAATGTCTATGCACATAGAGCCAGATTATATCTCTGCTAAGTGAACACAGTAGCTATGGGACTCAGTGAAAAGAGTACACACACCTAGTAGAATATGGAACATTGTTTTTCATCTCTAGTAGAATATGGAACATTCTTCTTTATCAAAAGTAGCTTGCTCTACCAGTGTATGCAGTATATGATTTACAGTGTAAATTGGCTATTCTCCGTCAAGGGGGAAAAAAACAGAAAACAACATTCTTTTTTTTTTTTTTTTTTTGCCATTTTTGAGTGTCCTAGTATAATTGTCAGAATTAGGAAGAAAAAGACAAGATAATGAGAGTAAGAGCAATGAAACAAAGTATAATCAAAATATTGATGGTGTGTGTGTGTGTGTGTGTGTGTGTGTGTAAGAGAGAGACAGAGAGAGTCAGTGAGAGAGAGGCAGACAGACAGTTCAAATTGTTTATTTTTACAAGAGAATCCAATAAGCAGTTTAAAAATGTCTGAGTTTAATCTAGAAACAAATAATCTCATATTGATCCAAGATGATTATTCTCACTTTAAAAGTCCCACAATCTATCAAAGAGAGAAAGAAAAGTAACTTTCCTAAATATGGCGAAGAAGCCAACAAACACCTCATTTATTTTTTCCTTTGTAAAAATATAAATATTGCAATTATAAGAAAGGACAAACTCACTTGTAATTATGTACTCACTATTGTAACAGCGTTGAGTTTCCTATACACACGTGTACAGCAGCTATTTGACAGTGATGGCTCTTCCATGTAACATAGCAGTTATCGTGTAATTTAGTGCCACTTATTGCAAAGTGTTACCAAGGGGAACTTTAAAACTTTCCTTTTCCTTTTTCTTTGGACATGAAGACAAAGTGGATGATAAATACAGAATTTCACATTAGATGTTTGAATGATGGAGCAAATGCCTACCCTTGTATTTTGAACTGCAGATGTCCCTTCCGAGTTCTGCGTGGAACCCTCTGCAATGGTCTCACATTGTTGTCCTTTTGAATCGTAATCTGTGATGAATATACCAAAAAAAATTAAAAAGGGAAAAACAAACCAGCAACTTCTGCTGAAATAAATGAAAATCCTAATGAAAATTATTGATGAGTAATGCTTTTTATTAAGTGGCACAAAGTACACACTAAAAACTATGCAAAAATATAGGTAACTACAGTGTACTTACATGTAAGTATCTTGTACTTGCTGTGTATGGATGTTGGAAACCCATGTAATTATAATATGCATTTTGAATTCTGGGAAAGAGGAAAGCTTAGTGTAGATATCATAATCTGTTTTGAAATATACTCTGGCAATATTGAAATTTACTCAGTGCAACATCAGCAATTCTATTGCTGGTGTATTTCATGCAAAGGGATTGTAAAAAAACATGCTCCAACAAGATCTAGGAGGTGGCTAATCGCTTCCAGCATAGTAAAACATTGGTTTAAAATATCGATGACCTAATGACAAGAATATGTGTATATATATTTATATATAATTTGATTAATACATTAACATTCTTAACTAGAGAGGAAAAATAACTTGAGTTGTAAAATTTAACTCATTTATAGTTGAATTTGGAGTTCTTGGACTTTAAGTTAGCTTTAAAAAAATAGCATTACTTTTATTGTGAATTGAAATTTCTCCGACCAAATTTTTCCGTAAAGAAGCTTTTGTGTGTATGTTTGTGTTTTTTTTTTTTTTTGGTATAGTCCTTTCTTTCTCTAGTCTATCCCAAATATACCCTTTGCACGTATACCCTTCCAAAGGCAATGGAATGAAAGTAGCAAGGTAATAAAGAAAGCTTAAGGGGACAAGATATATTCTAAGCTCATTTGATTAGCATTTTGTGTATCAAGATTAATAATATTGAATGCAATAGCTATTGGGTATAGCTGGTGAATTATCTGCCATGCACACTTACAATAATCCTTCTACCTCTCACTTTTAACATGGGCTATGGTACTTCAATATAAATAGAGGAAATGATTACCTACAAGGTATCCCAGGCAGCATTTTTGGGGGGTCTATCCTAACAGTGCCCTTCTCAACCCCTGGGAAATCTCAAAGTGAACTTCTTTAATGTATTCAATGGTGAATGGGTCTGCATTTTTTATTTTCTTTCTTATCATTTATTTTCCTATAGGCAAAATAAAATACCTTTAAAAGGATGCATCTTCTCATGCTTATTTAATCTTTCAATGTAATATAGAAGTGTTAATTTTAAAAAAATATTTCATATGGCAACACTTTGCAAAACAATATATGTTATTTAATTTATAAAATGTAACACTTTCTTATAAATTAATGCTGAAGTTATCAGTTAAAATGTGTGTAGAATTTATTTCCCAAGAAGTGTGATCTCTGTAGTCAAAGATTTAAGTCTTTCAAAACTGCCTACTTATTGAGAAATAACTCCTGAAAAAATGCAAAGTATTGCCACAAATATTCACTTTATTTCATAGGTATAAACATGATATGAAGTTTTCAAAATATGTAATTTAATTATCCTAAAAGGAAATGGTATTTCAAAAATATTTTCCTCTAAGGAGAAAAAAACAAAAAATAAAATAAAAGTTACAATGATGAAATGTAAAACATACTAGAGTAAAAGTATTTGTTTCATGTGGTTATGTTACAAATAATATTTTGTCTATATTTACCGCCATTTCCATAAATATGCATTCGTTACAAGAAATGTACGATTATTTAAAAGAGAATGGGCCCAAATATGGAAGAAAAAAAACGGAATAAAGAAAAGCAACAACTTAAAAGCAAACAAAATGATTCCCCCTAGCAAATATCTCTACTATTCAAAAGAAGAAAAGTAAAAGATATCCGAAGACAAACAAACTCCCAGGGCTCAGCACTTAAGCACTTTTCCCATAATACCCAGGGACAGAGCAGCAGCGATTCCGACATGGACTTTTAAGTGCAGTATGAAATGCAGCATTACACTTCTCCTACACACAGTACTGTCAAACCTCAGATGCTTTCTTTCTTCAAATGCTTTTCCTTGTACATGATACTAGTAGACACTTTTCTCTTTATATTTGCTGATAGTGTAAGTTGTACGCAATAAAATATTTGATGGTTGAAAACAGTCGTCACCAATTGGTTGGGGGAATAAAAACAACAAGCCTATGAGATGTAAATTGAACTGTTATATCTTTATCCTTTTGGCTTTTGTCTGTGTTTCTAATGTATTTACTGATTCTCATGAAAAGAAAGAAAAATAATTTAGAACTTTTTCAAACCCAGTGCTCGTTCTCCTTCTTAATGTATAAAACGTTAATCTCTTTACACACTTATTTAACTGTACCTGCTGTATGTATTGTAGATTCAATGATGCAGTGAAGTAGTAAACCAAGGATTTATGCATTGGGGATTACTGCCCTGTTCTCTTCACATTTAGTTCACATCAGTATTTGTGACTTGGCTGTTTAGCTTTCCATTCAGCCAAAAAGTTCCCTCCAGAATGCTCCATTTTTAATCATAAATATTTCAACCTAAATATTCAACCTAAATATTTCAACATTGCAACAAGTCTGCTGTGTTAAAAAAGAATTTAAAGACTTATCTCTGAAAATGATACTGAGAAATGCAAGTGTTTCCAGTAATGTAGCTTCAAAAATAAAATGCCCTATTTATATGATGTGGAATTCATAACTTTTGGAAGGGTATAGTTATGGCAGCATAAATATAAATTATATTCGGCAAAAAATCCACCAAAAATAAGAATATTGCACAGAAGATAGATATACACAATTATTGAATCTACTTTTGTCACTAATATTTTTAAAAATGCATATTGTAATATTAGTACATGACACTTGCATGTTGATATGCCTATATACTTACAAAGTATTCAATGTGTACTTCGTGGCGCTTAAAATATGTCATGTACAAATCTTATAAACATTCTTACAGGGTTCTCATTTGCACATCATCTTTCAGCAAAGTCTTGTCAGGAAAAAATTGTCTGATACATACTGAAAAAATAAAATTTGAATTTTATTTCTCTGTTGGACATTACTGAATTGTCTATTTGTTTAGTTCATTTTCTTAGACTTGAAAACGGACACTGAAAAATGGAGCTTTCTTTTTTCCTAGTGGATGGTTTGAAAAGCTGTTACAAAAAATAGATTTCTTCCTGTCAAACAATCTTTTGAATATTTTTAAGCTGCATACATTAGCCATTTAGACTCAGTATGCCACTTTCCCTTGTAAATGTCCAAATGGAAGATTTTAAATTAAGTAACAGTAAAATAAATGTTATTTGTACATTTCATCTTTATTTCTTGAAATATATGAACCTTGTAATGTGTTATCTAAGCGTAAAAGCATTACTGATGTAAGAGAATTTACTTGAGGTTGATAAAATTACAAAATCTGTAAAGGAAATTTCACAGTGACTTATGCATGCATTCTAATGTTGGCGGGGAGCAGAAGAAACGTTAACAAAATGTTATACCCCAGACACCATCCCATACTCTAACCAATGTTACATATTTCAACTACCTATGATAATGAAATTAAAAATATATACTTCCTAATCTTATGAAAATAAGAATTTGAGATAGGATTTTAAATTAATGGAGGATTTTCTTTGTGTCTTTGAAAGTTCACTAATCATAAAGTATTTTATAGTCTTAACAACAGATTTCGTTATGCAGGGTGAGCCAAAGGCTGTTCAAGAATTAGTGTCATTTGGGTCTGCTATTTGTGTTAGACCATGAAATATTCCATTAAAATTTATCTGTAAATTCAAGGCAAACTTTTGTATCTGCTTTATTTTACTAAGTGCCATTTTCTTTCGTTCAATTCATTTCTTTCTGACAATTTATCCACACCTCCCCCATTCTGTGAAGTACTTTGAGTAAGTTGATAGCTATAATAAGTACCAGATTCAGCATATATAAAGAAAAACAATGATATTTGAAACAACACATTCAAACACATGACATTTCATTTTTTAATATTTCTATTTCTATTTTTTTTGGGGGGGGGCTTCACTGCTCTCCGGTGGTAGGAGTAGGAGGCCCAGCCCCACTGCTGGAATTGAACCTCTGTCCCAGTGGGCCGCAGTCCTGCGCACAACCACTACGCCACCGGGGCTCAGCACTTTTTTAATATTTCTTTTTGACAAAAGAGTGTCTCTTATTTAGCTCTACAACTATGGCTTCTTAGGCCAATCCACAGTGCTTTGATAATAGTGATTCTTCTATCAAAATATTTCACGGTGTTTTCTGCTCTGTTCTGTGTTTTTTTTTTTAGCAAAGAGATTTATACTGGAAATTCTGTTTACTATAGTTAAAAAAGATAGATAGCCTAGGTTTTTTATTTTCATTATATGACAATTGTGGAAAAAATAGTAAATACACCAGTATATTTCTTGAAAATATCAATTTGACATTTAGTTTTATTTTTGTTTTGTTTTTAAATTTTCAAACCCTCCTTTATCATGGTTGTGAAACTTATAACTAATTTTGTTATGTTAACTTTTGAAATATGTGAAGTATAACAGTGCACAACTATCATTGTTCTTAGGTGAAGCCAAATTGCTTCCAACTCAAAATAAGCCTGTATGCAACAAGATAAAAGAGTACCCAAGACTGTGTCATCCTCAGAATTGCAGATAGGCTTGAGCACTTTGTTGTAGTCACTCTATTCAATCCACTTGACCAAGGGTCTTCCATTGCCCCTGGACCCGGAAGTATAGGACAATATCTTAATTCAAAACAAGTGACCCCCCTGGATAACATGTCCAACATATGTGAGAAGAAGTCTAGCCATCTTCACTTCTAAGGAATATTCTGATTGTACTTTTAAGATAAATCTGTTTATAATTCTGGACATCATAATTTATTCAATATTATTCACCAATTATCAGTCAAATGCATCATTTCTCTTATGTCTTTCTTACTCATTGTATGCTTTGTCATATGCATATAAAGTGACTGAAAACACCATGCACTTCAGTCCTCATGATGACATCTCTGTTCTTCGTGAAAATTCTAAGCATCCTAAGACTTCTTTCTCAGCAGATGTGTCCAATGGGATACCTTATCTGATTTCTTGATCAAAGCTTCTTTGGGTATGAAATGTGGATTCACGTGTAATGAAGTCCATGGCAAATTCAATCTTGTCATTGTTGCTTATCTTGACGCTGTTTACTGGACCAGTTGTGAGGCTGCACTTTTATCTTTACCAGTAAGTGCTTCAAGTCCTCTTCACTTTCAAAGTTGTGTCGGCTGCATATCACAAGTTATTACCAAGGCTTCCCATGACCCTGTGACTCACTCCTCATGAGCTCCAGCTTCTCAGAACATGAATACAGCACACAGATGAAATATAAGTCTGATGAAAAGACGCAAGCCTAACCTTGCCTAATTTTATACCAGGACGTTATAAAGACGATCCTAAAAAGGAAATGCAACTTATCAGTTGTATTTTAAATGCCATGTGTTCTAGGCTGCATATTCATCTATTATAGCACACCATGTGTACATCTATTATATGCATCAAGTGTATTGTTGTTGCTGTAGGTCATTGAGCTGATTTTCAACTGTTGTGACCCGGTTGGCAGAGCAGAATTGTTCCATAGGTCTGTTTGGGCTTTCATCTTTACGGGAAGAGATTATCAGTTCTTTTCCACACAGATCTACTGGCGAGGTGGTAACATGAATGATTCTGTTACAAGGTAACTATCCAACTGTTGCACTTCCACCCTTTTACATTTTACAGAAATGTGTTACATACATGTAGAATGTATTTCAAGAAGATGAAATAATATGAGCAAAGTAAGAACATTATTTCAGAATTATCTAAGACAATAATTGTGGCATCCAATGTAATAATATTATACCTTTACAGATTAGAAAAAGGTCACTACTTTGTCATTGCCTAGATTAGCCATTAAAATATTCTCATCTGCTATTTGAATTATGCCAAGAAGTCATATACAGTATTTTATGGCAATGCCTTACAAGCCTCTTAATGTAATTATATCAAACTTCTACATAATCGCAGCAATCTGTCTTTTACTATTCCAATGATGAAGGAATGTGTGAAAAATTCCAATAATTAAGTAGGAAATATAATTGAGAAGAAGCTTTCATGATTTAATCAAATTGGAAAAAAAATCATTGTTAGTATATTGAAATTTGCAGGTTATTTTTCTATAAATATATCTTGTAGTGAATTTACATGGAATAGTAATAAGCTGATGTTTTATTTAGCTAGAGTATTTATGAAATTAAATATCTTTAGGGGTTGAGCACAATCATTTACATTATTAACATGTCCAGAGTCCATGCTTTGTCCATCCTACCAAAACTTAAATTTAGTCCAAACCAAATTCACAATCAGTTGAATGATCATTTTCATGCAGACACATGGAAGACTTTAAAAATGCATTCCTGCGCAGATTTAAGTTGTTATGCAACAAAAATATAGTGTATACCCTGCTAACCTTGTGGACTTCTCCTGGAAACAAGGCATTATTTTTGAGATACTGGAGTCCTCCAACTTGACACAAATTTAAAACGTTTTCTACTCAAAATTTACATGGCAGAAATCTATGGTTATGTAATTCTCAAGAGATTTTCAGAATGTGGATTTTTTCAGTATGTAAATTGTTTCAAAAAAAGACAATATGAATTGGAAAATTCCCAAAAATAAAGTTATCACTTCGGTTATTTTATCAAAGAATGCTAATGTCCCCCAGAGCTCAACAGTGCTTCTGTTTAGTCAGAGACACTTTGTGAAAAGGGGGTAGGAAAACTGAAAAGTTTCACAAAATTTGAGAACTTCATGGCAGCAAGATTTCAGCTAGCTCACCTGACTTCTGGTGGAGAGATTTCAGTCCATGCACAGAGGCTTTGAGAAGAAAAAATCTGGACCTGTTTTTCTAGAAAAATCATCTGTTAGCAACTGTTTGCAGAACAGTTCCACTGTGAGAGCTGTCCTGGGTTGGAATTAACGTGAATGCAACGGCTTTGCTTTGTTGGCCTTGCTTATTTGTTTATTATTTTCTCTATCTGCATAATTTATCAAATATTTTACACTCTCTTTAAAAGCAATTCTGTAATTAGATTTGTCATGTAGCTTTGAGAAAGAATCTATTCCACGTGTCTCTCCTTGTTTCCAATAGTGCAAAGAATCCCCTGACTTGCAATACAAGGTTCTTCAGTCACTATGACCTCCAGACCTATAAAGACATTACTTAGGTGGGATTAGAAATCACTTGACTCCAGACTGGCCTCATGTGAACTTGATGTCTCTAGTATCTCATTCTCCAACTATGTCAGAGTGACAGGAACTCACTATCATGGAGTCAATGGCAACTCACAGGGATCCAATATGACTGGTCAGGACAGCTCCGGGAGTGTCTGTGCCTGGGAGTGCTCAGGAGAATAGAACATCCAACATTTTCCCCAGATGGTTTCAAAGTGTAACCTTGAACCTCACAGACTAACTCACAATGATATGCCACTAAGGTTTCTTTTCAAAGGGAATAGGAGTCAGAAATTCAGCATATTCTTTTTTTTAAAGAAACAAAAACATTATTCAAGGAAAATCATCAGTGATTAGACATACCATTGTTACCAAAATATTTAATTCTAAAATTCTGCACATTTCATGCATAAAAGCCCTGATTTCATCTCCACATAAGGAAAATTTTGTTTTTAATCAATTATAATCTGTCCAGTGCTTGGCATTAAATATTCTAAATGTAAGATTTTGTAGTATTTTATTTGATTTTGTCAAAAATGTATGTACTTTCAGTTCTCTACATATTCATAAATCCTGCTACCTTCATATAGTTAATGATGTTCCAGGATTTCTATATTTCGTTTAGGCAATGCATTGTATTGTGAACCCACTCTGTGACACAGACTATGAAAATTAATTGATTCAGGAAGAAGACAAAGTTCTAATACACATCTTTAAGAAAATAAGCAGTAAATGAGACACTTTTTTAAAAAAAATGAGGCACTATAATAATTTTTTTCTACTGAAATAAAAGTTTAAAATAAAGATAAAAGGGTTCACAATGATATATACAATTACGACTGGCTCTTTGTAGGAAGGTAAAATATTAGCTGGCTCTAGGAGATAAGTAAAAATGTGTCACAAAGAGAAAAAAATGGCAAAATGTTTTCTGAGCTCAGAAATTAGCACTAGCAAACATAAAGACATGGCATTTTTTAGAAGCAAAATAATTGCAGTATGGTGACTAGAATTTTGTGTTAGAAATCAGAAAAATAAAATTACTGAGTCAATGGTGGATTATGTTTGTCTGGAAAGGAATATTCATGTAATTTGGTAGACTTTTCCAACTTTTACTTGTTTGATTATTATTCATTTTTCTGAATGCAATCAAATATTTAAATCTAATGTGCTGAACATATAGCTGTCTTTGATCAATATATATAAGGATATCCATATTGCATTTTTATTAATCTTTCTTTAATTATGCCAAAAGTAACTATACTTTCAATGCCATAAGATTATTTAGAAAGATCAAGCAAGAATATGTTTAAAAAACAAAACAAAAAACCAATATTTTTAATGTACAAAAAGAAAATTCTTTGAGAATTAAAAAAAAAAGCAGACTAGAGAGTGAAAGAGAAAGCGCTTCATTCCTTGGCTTATTTTATGTTGTTGTCAGATGCCATCTAGGCTGGGCCAACCAGCAGCTGTCCGCCCCGTGGCAAAAATAAACCCCGACTAGTCATGCACACTCCTCACAATTGTTCCTATGCCCGAGCCTATTGTTGAAGCCACATTGTCAACCTAGCTCACTTAGGGGTTTTTCGTTTTTTCTGGCCCTCCACATTATGAAGCATGATATGCTTCTCCAGTGACCGATCTCCCCTGACAATAAGGCCAATGCATGTAAAATGAAACCTTGCCATCCTTGCCTCCGAAGAGCACTTGGACTGTTCTTCTTCCAAGAAAGATCCTTTTAACAACCCACGGTACTTTCAATATTCTTTTCCAACACCACAATTCAAATACATGAATTCTTCTTCAGTCTTCCCTAGTCAATGTTCAACTCTGACATGCTTGTGAGTCAATATGAAGTACTATGTCTTGGATCAGGTGTGCTTAGTCTTCCAAGGGACAGCATTGCTTTTCCTGCTCTGAAGGAATCTTGTGCAGCAAGTTACCTAGCACAAAGCACCTTTGAATCTCTTGTTTCCTGCTTCCATGAGCCTTGATTGTGGGTCCAAGCAAGACAACATCCTTGACAACTTCAACCTGTCTCCATTGGCCATGATGTTAGCTATTGGTCCAGTTATGAGGATTTGGGTCTTCTTCACATTCCGTCCTAACGCATGCAGAAGGCTGCAATCCTTGATCTTCATCCTACTCCCTTTCAGCAAGCAAGAATTTGTCATGTGCATATTGAAGGTTGTTAATAAGCCTACATTGTTCTTCATACAAGCCATTTTCTCTGATTACTTGCTCAGTATACAGATTAGACAAGTAAGGTTAGAGGATACAGCCTTTTCTTGACTCTAAATCATGCAATATTCCCCTTATTCTGGTCACACAATTATTTTTTGTTCTGTGTACAAATCCCTCATGAGCATAATGAAAAGCTTTGAAATTCCCATTCTTCTCAAAGTTATCCATAGTTTATTATGGTCTACAAAATGTAATGCCTTTGCACAGTCAACAAAACACAAGTAAACATCTTTCTGGTGCTGTTTACTCCGAGAAAAGATCCATGTGGCATCAATAAATATATCCCTATTCCACGCCCTCCTCTAACTCTGATCTGGACATCTGATAGTTCCCTATTACTCTACTTAGCACAATGATATGCAACCTTAATTTTGAGATAAGCAAGATTCAGTTTCTTCTTTTATGATGGTACTGAATGAGACAGTTCTAACCAGTCTTTAGGGTATTGAGGGTTATATTTGGACTAAATATACTGTGACATCTTAACTCCACTTTTTAGAAATTAGCAGACACTTCTAATGAAAGCCTCTAAGTTTACAGCACTTACTTGAGTAGCAATCCCCTGGTGCAGAGAGGAGTAAGTGGAGAGAGAGTAGTTCACTTAGATTGCACAACACATCCAGAGCACAATATGGCTGTCATCAAAGACAATCTCCACAGTGTATCCAACCCACACACTTTCATGATGTGTTGACACTGATACCAGCTGGCAGTAGAAATATCTCCCCGGGTTGTGTCCTCCTGCCTCAGTCAGGTACCATTTGTATTTGGGGTGATTCAGAATACTTTGTAGTTGCCACCTCTTGCCACCTCAGCTTCTGTACTTCTCTGCTAAGTATTCAAAACAGAGGGGGAAAGCTGGGGAGGGAGTGATATTTGCTAAAAAGTGCTGCTTAGGGTTACAAGGCAGGCTGAGGAGTAAATTCGTAAAGATAATGAATGTCTAAGTCATGAATAATTATAGATCTCATTAAGGACACTAGAATTTGTATTTAGAGAAATGATGTAATTGTAAGATGTTTTAAGGATTTGGGAGCAGCTAGGTCATTCACTGTTATGCCCCTTCCTGACAAGACTTTTCATTTTTGTTGAGGAGTTTCAACATTTCAAATAAAAACATATGAGCTCCCTCAAATGCAGTTTTTGCACATCAATACCTCATTGGCTTGAAGACAAACTCCACCTAAGCACACACTGTGAGTGTGTGGTTATACATTTTCTGAATTCAAGAAGATATTATTACTTTTAGAATATTATTGCATTTGATTCAGTAACATGCTTATTTAGGTCTATTCTAGCCTTTATATGTCAAAACAAAAGACCTCTAAAATAACTTCTTTAGCTTTTGTGCAATTCTTATGATATTCTTATAAATTTCAAACTCTTCTCTGTCCTTTATTGAAATAACTGAACATTTTGTAAAATGTTAGAGTTCAACAGTTAGCATAAGTGAAGGATTCCATATGATCATAAAGATTTTTTTCATTTTATTGGGGCTGATCCAGCTTTAATCACAATTCCTACATAACTCCACTGTGTGAAGCATGTGTATAATCACAAGGAAGAGTCATAAAATGAAGCAGCAGAGTTTCAAATAAATGGGAAGGTAAAAATTGCATTTTATAACAAAATAAAATATATTATCATGAAGACAACAGAAAATTAAAAACAAAAAACAAAAACCATCATTTTATTTTAATAAGACAATTTAGGGGCCAGAGTTTAACAATATGATAAATGGGACAGCTTGGTAAAGCTTGTGACTTGTAAAATCTTTGCAAGGACTTACTAAGCTACACAGTTTGGCAAATAAATGCGACAAAACATAAATTTATAAAAGCTATACTGCATGGAGATATGTAAATAATAAAAAATAAAAACAAATAAAAACCAAGCACTGAGCCAGTACAAAAGGTGAAAAGTTGAGTAAGTCCATGGAGGAAGTGGAGAGAGGAATATGAAGATGTCGTAGCACAGGAGTATATCAGAGTTCTGGTGTCAGACTTGTTTTGACTGGATGCATTCTTCACCATATATTAACTTCCTGGATTTGAAGATGTCTTTAATTCACCTAGCTACCTGATCTACATTTGCAAAAATTTATATTGTAGATTTCCTATGTCATATAGATACTAAGTACATATGGCTCAATAATTGTTGATTACTGGCAATGATGCTTGGCACAAGTGACTCACTGGGAAATTTTTCTGTAATTTAAATATTTAAGGTAAAGTTTATCAATCAGGGTTTAATTCAATGAACCTAAACGGATCCACTCCCAAGTTGAATGCCTGATAAGAAACTCAAATATTACTCCTTGTACTCCTTTGGAGTCCCTTAGCAGACAACATACTTGAATTCCTCATTATTTTATCCTCAATTTATCATGAAGAAATTACCAACTAGCTCTATTGGATTGTATATTTGTGCAACAGTTTATCTTGCTATATTTTTATGTTGTGTTTACTTCATACATCATACTTTGTCTTATATTAACTCCACCCTTCCCCTTTAATTGTTTTTAATTTTGACTGTCTCTTTTTAATAATTTTATTGGAGACTCCTACAGCTACTACAACATTCAGCACATCATTTGTATCAAGCACATCTGCACACATGTTGCCACATACATTTCCAAACATTTTCCACTTGAACCCTTGGTACAAGCTCCTCTTAAAAAAAAAAACTCCCCTTTCCCCTACCCCCTTTTTTTAATGAATCATTTTATTGGGGTCCCATACAACTCCCATCACAATCCCTAGCAACATCAGTTGTATGCAGGCCACTTTTACACCATCATCACTCTCAAAATATTGTCATCATCACTCTCAAAATATTTTCCCTCCCTCCAGGCCCCCAGTATCAGCTCCCTATATTTCCCTTCCTCCCTCCCTTCCCCTTGAACCCTTAGTAATTTACAGATTATTTTTTTCATCCTGTACACTGTACAATGTGTCCTAACACTCACTTCCCTGTTGTCCGTGTTCCAGAGAGGAGGCTACATGTAGATCCCTGAAGTTGCTTCTCCCTTTCTATTCCTCCATTCCTCTACCCTCCTGGTATTACCACTCCTGTTACTAGTCTTGATGGATCATCTATCTTAAGTTTCCCATGTTTCCAACTTCACTGTACATCTCCTGGTCTAGCTGGATTTATGTGGTAGAATTGGGGTCATGATAGTGGGTGGGAGG